>JAPFFP010000099.1:13196293-13236980 GCA_026153255.1 Solanum medicagineum
TTAAACATAGGGGTCAGGCTGCGTACATCCGACCCCCCTTACCCCGCAATGGGCGGGAGCCTTTGAGGCATCGGGTAATGCTGCAGCATATTCCTCTTCTTAATTTCTTCTCACATAATTCATATGTCATAACTCAATGAGTGCTACTTTATTTAAATGTGGTAATTTCTTTTTCTTCTTTTTGATACTTTTTAACAAAACAGAAACCAAAGGAAATAAAGAGTAAATTGCACTCAATAGCATCGTCTTACACACCCATGTCAAATTTACTTTTTAAATTTTCCTTTTCAACTAGTTATGAGCTGAGATATTTGTGCAAAAAGTTTAAGCTATATATATCGTCAGTGTAAAAAATACTTTATATTATATTATTATCAATTACATTATTTTACTTGTTATATCAGGCAACTTGTGTCATATTCATCTAGAAATGCATATCCCACATTTTAAAAAAGTTTTCATGTAAATATCCTTTACATTGATGATGTACATGACTAGTAAGGCCATTAGTTGATATTTCCTAATTAATGATTACTTTTACAATTCAAATTCCAACAAGAATATTTGATTAATACTGGTTCAAAAGTATATTGCAACTACGAGCTTTCACTTATAAATAAGTCACGAATTAGAGAATAATGACCTATTGTTGAGACAAAAAGTCCCACATTGGTAGTTAATGAGATGGGTGGACTCCTTATAATACTTAGGCAATCCTTCTCCCTTTGAGCTAGCTTTTGGGGTGTAAGTTAGGCCTAAGACCTAATTTCCTTATAGTACTCACGCACCAGATGTTAAGCACTGGGCGTGAGGGGGAGTGCAACCAACCAACCGTATAAGAGTATGTTGCCTATGTCACATCTCTTTGGACTGAAATATATCCCTTTATCAGATCCTTCATAAATGCACAATATTTCATATACTAAATTGACATGTTTTTCTAATTTTAATTTGTTCCACACGTACAATCAATAACATTTGTACCTCCAGACTAGATTGTCAATATTACATTCTATTGGAGTGCGACTCTTTTTCGAATGCCTTGTAAATACGAAATCCTTGTATTTTAATTTGAGGTGAGAATCATCAGAAAATAGTGTTGTTTGTCCTTTAGTGTTAGGCAAGCATGGCCAGGAACTGCCATCAATTATTATTGTGTAATTTAACATGTTATAACAAGTTATTTTTCAGCTATAAGGTTTTGACAGCTATAAATACTTACTATATACATTATTCGTTCATTTTTAGTCGTCACGCTTTATATTTTTAGAATTGAATTATGTAAATTTTGACTAACATTAGCATATTATTGGATTATAGTAAACGTGTGATAGACAATTAGGAAACTTTCCCAGCCTTATATTTATTTAGTTTTTTTTATTTATTATTATTTTCTTGCAACTAACTTGATTACCTCATGAATTGAATTAAGTTATGGGATCCTTATGAGCGCTATGTGTTGATTTGACCTGCTAACATCGTTATTTTATCTTATTTATGTTATATACACTGAATGTACATAAATTCTAACATATGATAACAGGTTCTTTACTATATACTAAATATATACATTTAAAAATATGTATTTGATACGAGTAACAAAACTTAAAGACAAGTTCATGACATATTAGAAGTAAAGAACGTTCAAATGGGATCTTTATGACTAGAAAAAGATTCTGGTCCAAAAGTGTTAAATTACTAAAAGATATTGTGGTCTACCAAGTAAGAGGGCAATAGACGAACAAGTAATATAGTTAACATTTTTATGGTTGTATTTTGGGTGGTGGACATTGGAACTTAGTATAGTTGCTATCTTCAACTTGGTTAAAGGCAAAGTTGCTTATGTTTCTCGTGGATGTCAGTAGTGGAGTCAGAATTTTCGTTAAGGAGTTCAAAATTTTAAAAAGTAGACATTTAAACTAAACGAAGAGTTTCAATATCTATTGTATATATATAAAAATAATTTTTACCATACATAAATAGTATAATTTTCTAACAAAAAAAGTTCGGATAAACCTCTTAATCTCAATGTGGCTTCGCCACTAGTGGGTGCTCACTTGGGTTTCTTACTATCGTACACAAAATTTTTCGTATAAATATAAATAACTGACTATAATAATGAGCAATAATTTATTTTATATTTATTTATATTATCTAAGTTTAATGAAGAAATATTACGTGACATCGCTCAGTATATTTGTCACTAGTACTACAAGAATTGACAGGCAAATTGATGGAGGACGATACATTTTGACCTCACTAGAAGTCAAGAAATTGAGTATCATGAATACAACTAATCGATCATGTAGACTTTTCTAGTTTAGTAGATTAATTTTTGGCCACTAATACAAAGATAATCATCTCGTAATGAATTCATAATTTAAATACGATGTATTTTAAAATAAGAAATCGAAGTTTTAACGTATGTATATATATGATTTTATTTATAAAATAGGTTTGTTTTATTTGACTGATTGTGTATATATAAGACAATTTCAAGGTAAACATAAATTCATAGTCGATTTGTCAATGATAATTAATCACAATAATTAAAATTCAAAAGAATTAACGACTTTTTGGTTCCTACAATTAAAAGATAACCTTGTATATACATGAGCATAATACGTATAAATTTTATGATAATTTTTTTTTTAAATTACATAATTAAAAAGTAGCTAGGAACCATATTTCGATTTCACATACCCTATTATTGTTTTTCTTTTATTCAATATTCACTTAAATAGTTAAAAAAGGGCACTAACTTTAACACTATTTGTATACTTTTGATTTGTGATTTTTCTTTTTAACTTTTGCATCTTTGTTAAGAAAGTTACTTTAAGCATGTTAAAAAGGGCACTAACTTTGACACTATTACTATAAAAAAAAAAAAATTACTCCCCCTCCATCAAAAAGAATAACTCAATTTAATTTAACACGACGTTTAAAAAAATTAAAAAAAATTAATTTTATGGTTGTAAATTTTATGTCAAATTTATCAAAATGTCCTTTATCTTGTGGCCTTAAACATGTCACATGGAAAGTTAAAATTGAAATTGAAATATTATCATAAAAAAGATCATTCTTTTTTAAATAAACTAAAAAAAGAAAGTAGAATTATTAACGAGGGTTGTAACGTGATTCTAAGTACTTATGCATCATTAATTAAAGATTTCATATTTGAGCCTTAATATAAAATTATTTTATTAAAAAAGTGTTTACACTTAGTATTATATTTTATATAAATCTAAATATAATTGATCTGAATTTAAATATCGAATAGAAAAACAAAAATTGATCCATCCATAGCATCAAGTTATATGCAAATCTTACTATTAAAAAGAATACTTGATTCTTGATTTGATACAAAATGTGAAATGAAAAGACAAAACCAAAAAAAATCCTCATTTGAGACTTAAAATTATGCTCCAAGTCTCACTTTCAAATAAAATGGAGAGAGTTATCAATAGTGAAGTGAATCCCTTAATTCTTGCAATAAAACAAATTCTTGATTTGATAAGAAATGTGAAATGAAATAAAGAAAAAAATGAGGTTAAAAAAAAACATCTTTTTGCATGGATTCCTTTGACACATAATGATGCCTTCCATTCTTTGTTATTACTAGTGGAAACAAGAATAACTATTTGATATTTAAAATTTATTAATTTGATTAATTCAGATTTTTATCACATAAAGTTTGCTAAATTAAAGAGGAATATAATCTTAATTCTTAAACATAGATGTCTCCGATTCCAATGCTCTTACTATATACTCAAACAATTTAAAATTATATTTTTAATAAAATCATTCTGAATCAGAATTTTTCGTTACATGGTAAATCAAAAAAGAATAAGAAAATTGATATTGAGAATTTATTTCTTAACCTATTATACATTTATTAATATTAATACCACTAAACTATAAATCTTAAATTTCTCTTTTGTTTTATGACAAGGAGAATCCGTAGCCAATACTTTTTGGATGTGCATAGGGTAAATCCTGCATTTATGCAATAGCTCGCAACTCACATAAGAGAGGTAAACCGCACTAAGCAAGTATGGTGCAACAAGCTTGACCAAGAAGGCAAATCTCCTGCTTTTATTGGCAAGAGGTTTCAAACTTGAGACCTCCAACATAAAAGTCCCAAACTCAAATCCAAACCCAAATCACTGGACCACGTCGAAGCTTTATATAAGTCTTAAATTATGTCACTTGAATTTCTATTAGTACTTTTTTTTTTGTGTTAAAATTTGGTGGACAATTATTACATAATTTTAAAATGCATACATATGAAAAGGAAGACCATTAAGGAGATTAATTTGGCCCCCACCAAAGACAAAAAATTACGGATTAGCAAACAAATCCTGTCATATTTGAGGTTAAGAGGCCTTCTTATCTTTGTCTTAATCAAACTTTGTTGTTTGCCCAAATGTCGTATCATGTCCATTGGATATTTTATCAGCCAGTCTAGCCAGATATTTGAATTGTAGCACAAAAAAACTTGACACTTTTTTCTTTTCTTTAATTATAGCAATGACATTTTATTCAGTTTGTGTGTTTCTCGATAACTCTAATTATTTATTACTTTTTATCTATATCAGTAACAAATAAAAATATTTATTAACACTTGATAAATTATTTGTTGAATTTTGAAATTTAATCGTTAAGATTCGAATAAACTTCTAAAGTAATTAGATTAATTTATAAATAACTAAATACTACCTTTTATTTTCGATAAACATCAAAAACGTTTATAAGTGAAAATCTTTATAAGTTAGTTATTCTAAAATTATAATTTTATAACTTATAAACACTTGTAGTTTGACAAAGTTAATATTTTATGCGTTTAAATTATTTGTAATATCCAAAACACTCATCCTAAAACATAAATTAAATTATTTCTCCACTTATATTTCCAACATTCATTTATTTTTTATTGCCAAGATGCTTTAAAATTCATATTTCTTTTTTAAAAAATTTATCTTTTAACGATACTTCGATCATTCTAATAGAAAATAGTGTCTACCAACAACTTTCTACTAAATATATTACAGTATAACTTTTTAATTATTAATTTTAATTTTTTTAATAACTAAACATACTCTCTAAGCACTTGATATATGATACTCCTAAACAGTTGATATTCGGAGATAAATGAGAATTCATACATTTGAACGAATTCAATAATTTTTATGTAGGCTTTGTATTCATAAATTCGAACGAACTCAATATTTTTCTATTCATTAAAATTCTCAAACTTTTGAATCTTGATTTCATTTTTAATTATTAGCTAAGCTACTTTTAATCAGCTGCTCCGAACGAATCATAATTCTTTTTTCTTTTTCATTCTTTTAGATGAGGTTAAAACGTTGACACATTTTAGATAAAGAACTTTATCTTAGTATATATTATTAATCAAACTTTTTAAAAAAATTTTTGTTCCCTCACTATGTTTGTCTTAGGTACATTTAGACGTGGACCCCATTTGCCTTCTTTTCAACCTCGTCACGTGTCGGGCTAACCTTATATTATGTAACCATGCGTGTCGATTCATTAAACGCCTAATTTTCAGTTCTTAATCGCTTAATTACGTCATTGATAGCTACTAATCACCTCATTTTTTGCTTTATTAACGTCCACTAAATATTAAATGGACTACGTTTTTCCTTAAAATGACGAATATAACCCTCGTTCTTTTTATGGTATAAAGCCATTGGTGGAGGATGTTTCTTAAAATGTATTTTGATTTTTTGGAAATTATAATTATTTTTAGTAGGCACAGATCATTAAAGAGTTACATCATATCTGGGTAAAAGTAAATCGTTACAGTCGATTAAACTATTAATAACCCTGGGCAGAGTTAGAGAGGCAGCACATAGGTAGCACCGTGCAAGTTATGTGTGAAAAATTATTAAAATTCATGATTTTAATGTTAAACAATCTTAAATGTTTAACTTATAAAATTTATTTGGAGTAACCATCGGAGACATAAGGGGCTTTATCTGAATTTCTTTTATAAGAAAACGTATATACGACATATACAAAGTTAATTTCTTTACTTTTTTAAAACTTGTATTCAGCAGATCTTGAAAATTTTTAATTTATTTATACTTATTTTTTAAAATTTAAATCTCCTTAGGAACGATTCTTACCAATAACGATGATGTAATATATATACGTTTGTATCTCAGCACATCATCATCATTATCATCCACAATAATAATAATATATTTAATATAATTTTATAAATAAAATTTAAAAAAATAAAATAGTTATTTTTGAATTCCAGTAGTCTCTTAAGTCTCAACCATTTTTCTCGACACATATAGATACTCTAATTGGTTAATTTTTACTAGTACAAGTGGATTATTTTTTACATTAGTATGTAAAAATAATAAAATAAAATGTAGCCCATATTTATACCATATAAAAAGAAGTTGAGGAGAGAGCCAAATGTTATTAATTCCAGCTGATTTTATGTATTCTTGTACTACTAACTCACAGCACACACACCATTTCTCTCTCTCCTAAACTTGCAAATATCTTAAGCTGAATTTTCGTACCGTACCATACCATTTACTCTTCTTCATGTTATTATTATTTTTATATTATATAGTTTTATAATCATCTCGCTCTGATCAAATTTAAATATACTTTGTTTTTAATGGAGGGTACCGATTCATCAAGCGGTTCTCATCAACAGCCTCAATTGCCACCTGGATTTCGATTTCATCCCACTGATGAAGAACTTGTTGTTCATTATCTCAAGAAAAGAGTTGCCTCTGTTCCTCTTCCTGTTTCTATTATTGCTGAAGTTGATCTTTACAAATTTGATCCTTGGGAATTACCTGGTATGTACTCTTTATAACTTGTTTTTATGGAACGGTTCATAGTCTGATTGATGACAAGTTTACGTGTGAGTTTGATTTTCGCGCTATTTCTTCTTCTCCGTGTAATAAAATGATAATTTTAATTTTTTGGTATTATTAAGTGTTTGAGAATTTTTGATATAATAAGTGTGAGTTTGATTCAGGGTGTTCCTCTTTTCTATTTCTCTTTCCTTCTTTTTCTCAGTGTAATGAAATGATATTTTCACATAATAAGGGCGTGTTGGTTCTTTTCTTTCTTTATTTCTCTTCTCCTTTTTTTCTCCAGCTAATAAAATGATATTTTCTATTTTTCATCAAGTATTGAGTGTTTGAGTGAGTTCAATTATCATCCTTCCTGTTTTATTTTTCTTTTCTCTATTTTCCTTCATTCATGTAATACAAAAAGAAAAATGAAATAGCAATTTTGAATTTTTTTTTGATTGAATTTGATTCTCTTGTTGTTTTTTCACTTTTTTCTTTTGTTTGCACTTCCCTTCTTCTCTTCTCCTTCCATCTTAAAAAATAATAACTTTAAAATTTTGATGATTTTTGAGTGTTGAATTTTTTTTTACACAATAAATATGAATTTGATTATCATTATACCTTCCTTTTATTGCTTTTTCCTTCGTCTCCTTCTGTTCTATGTAACAAAAAGAATAATTGTAAAATGTATTCGAAAATAATTCACATAATAAGTGCGAATTCGATATACGTTATGTTTTCATTTCACTTTCTTTCTCTCTCTCTCATGTCACGGATAGCAACTCAAAATTTGACAATTTTTGAGTATTTGAGAATTTTTCAACACGCAATAATTGTGATTTCAATTCGCATTATTTCCTTTTTTTTTTCTTTTGTAATTTCAATGAATTTTAAATATTCGAAGCGTGTTTTTCACTTTTGATTTTAGCCAAGGCAACGTTTGGAGAACAAGAATGGTACTTCTTCAGTCCAAGAGATAGGAAGTATCCCAACGGGGCGAGGCCAAACAGAGCAGCAACTTCCGGTTATTGGAAAGCTACCGGAACCGACAAGCCGGTGCTCACCGCCGGCGGGACTCAAAAAGTTGGTGTCAAAAAAGCACTTGTTTTTTATGGTGGCAAACCTCCAAAAGGGGTGAAAACAAATTGGATCATGCATGAATATAGGCTTGCTGAGAATAAAACAAATAATAAGCCTCCTGGTTGTGACCTAGCCAATAAAAAATCACTAAGGGTAAGTATTTTTATTTTAATTTTTGTGTTAATTTCATACTTAAATTAAAAATATTCTTGAATTTTGTGTTTTTTTTTAAGCATATCGTATGTTAAAATAGCAAGTATTCCTTTTTGTGTCAATCATACTAGCAAATAGTACTCCTATAATTTAATTAATGAGTTTGAGTATATATTTTTAAAATTGCATATAATGTATTTCGTTAATTATGAATGAGGATTTTATATTTGCTAAATTTTAATACATGTATAAAATAGATTTAATTGAATAGTTGATTATATATTACATCTTCCTTTAGTGATGTATCCAGTGTCATAGTCACATAGAGTGCCAAAGCGATCAGGTCACCACCTTCATCAAAAAATTATATTCTGTATATTAAAGAATTTTTGTATATATTGGATATATACACTTAAATTTTGAATAAGTACAACATATTTAATATAGCTGTCGAAAGATTTTTGTTAACAAAAAAAAAAGGATTTAAGAAAATATACTTTCTAAAATATTAGTAGTATATTTGATTGACTAATAAAAATTTATTTTTAATATACAGCTAGACGATTGGGTTTTATGCCGGATTTACAAGAAGAGCAATACACAAAGGCCAATTGATCATGAAAGGGATGATTTGAATATTGATATGATGATGGGATCATCAGCAATTAATCCATCATGCATACCAAATTCATTGTCAATGCCAAATATATTTGGTCAACCAAAAATCCCTCAACCAAAATCTTCGAATTTTGGTACTACATTGCTTCATGAAAATGACCAAAATTTATATGGTGGATCACAATTTTCTACAAAGAGGCCACTAGCAAATTTGTATTGGAATGATCAAGATGGAGGAGCTAGCAATGATAATTCTCAATCAACAAAAAGGTTTTTGACAGAAAATATGGAGGACGGAACATTAAACATGAATGCTCGAACAGATGAACAGAATGGATCTATTGTAAGTC
Organism: Solanum medicagineum; assembly: GCA_026153255.1. Lineage (NCBI taxonomy): Eukaryota > Viridiplantae > Streptophyta > Magnoliopsida > Solanales > Solanaceae > Solanum > Solanum medicagineum. Next base: position 13,205,343 of record JAPFFP010000099.1, read on the forward strand.
TTCTGAGTCAACTTCCTCAAACTTCGTCACTTCATCAACAGGTTCTTGGGTCTCTTAGTGATGGAGTTTTTCGACAACCTTATTCAGGCATGAATTGGTACTCCTAGACATCAAATTAAAGAAGAAAAAAAGGTGATATTGCGAATTATATTATTATACCATACAAAGATGTTGAATTATTACAGGATCCTGACTAATTATTATTGATTAACGAGGGTGTTAAATTAGATTAGTGGGATTGCTGGATTTGGGTATTGAGATTTTGTTGGTGTTAAATTAGATGATTTACAATTAGTGAAAAAAAATAATTAGGTGAGGACATGTATATTTTTTTTTTAACTGTCTGTCTTTACTTTATAGTATATAAATATAAAAATACATACTTTTCCAGGGTTTGTTTGTGAGTAGAGATGCATAGAAACAAATCAATCTTGTAATTATATATATATATTCTATATATTATTGGAAAAATATATATTCTGCACTTTGTTTTTTTAAACTTTTATCGATTTGATATGATTTTAGTTCAAAAAACATGATCAGGAAAAATTCATATAATCGATTTCAATTTATTTGAAATTGAAATTAGTTATTATTACGTTCAGAAAGAAAAATCATTTGAATTTAAAAAATTCTGGTGATTTATTAAATGGAAGATTATATTTACTAATGCTATTGTTTATTTGATGAGTAGCTAGTAAAGTAGGTTACTAATTTTGATAAAAGAATTGGTTTTTAATTTCCCAAAAGAATAAAATATCATTTATTAAAATTTGCTATCTTAGAAGAAAAGAAATTCTGTTAAGGGAAACGATAAGAATCATTTGTTGTTGTGGAAAGCTTAGTAATTAATAGTGACATATTCTAGATGGTTCATACATTGCATACATGATATGATTGATGCAATTATTTATTGGAGGAATCAAACAAAAAGATAGATAATCTCAATGACAATTGGGTTATTGGATCAAATTTAAGTATTATTTAAAGAGAAAAAAAGAAAAGAAAACACAATCCCTTTTCCATTAATCAATTTGGCATGATTTGTACATATTTTAATTTTTCAAAAATATATATTGTTTTTGATCAATTAAAGGCAAGTTTGGTGGCACTAAAACTCTCGCTGTGCGTAGAGCTCAGGGAAGGACCCAAACATAAGGATTTATTACACACAGTCTTATCTTGTATTTTTCGTCAGAGACTGTTTCTAAAACTTAAACTCGTGACTTCCTGATCACATAGCAGCAACTTTTACCAATCGGTTACTTTTGATCAATAACGATACTAAATAATGTCATGGATCAAAACGAGATATGGACAAAAGCAAATACAACCTTTTTGGTTATAAGTTCATTTCAACCTATAACTTTTGATATATATATATATATAACTACTAAAATCTCAATAAATATCATATTAGAACCTATATTTAACAGCACAATGAATTCAGTACTATTTAAGGTAGGAGTGAGTATATGATATGTTGATGTTGTGATGAGTTCAATTGCTATAAGAAGCTCAACAGTTGAACTCATTGAGTTTAAATCGTTAGAATATTTAACTTAGATTTTTTTTGTGCTGAAATTTAAACTTTGATCTTTTAAATTTTTATTCATTTTATTGATCGTTAAATCACGCTCTGAGTGCTTTTTACCTGATATATTAACAAGGAGCTTTTGCTTTTGCATTTAGGAGAAAATAACAACACTATTAGAATAGGAAATTCCATCATACATTGTCTAGATATACTTGGGATGTCATACTTTTTTCTTGATTATATCTCTAGTCTTATTTTTCTTGGATTGGGCATGGGCAAAAGTATATTCCAAGAGCTATAGGTCCTCACAATATTGACAACAAGATGCTACCTCACAATTACCTTTCTTTCTTTGTTGACTTGGGACCATTTCACTATCATCAAAGGGGAATCATTATCTCCAATAAAACATATAATCTTTTTCTTTTTTAAAAAATTATTATTTTAATTGCAATTCCTTTCCAAGGAAACATAACAAAACTACTTTAATATGATTTCATTTCCCCACTACTTATTTTAGCAACACAAAATTAATGAATCCAAAATCCAAATGGATGTATCAATATCATGGCTTCACATCATCAATATACAATTATACATACAAGTGTGGACATATCTTTTTACTTGACGTAAATTCAACGAAATACCTATTTTTTTAGTATTTTTCGCATTCATAAAATACATTGTAGGATACGTACATATAGGTATTGTCAAGTGTACAAAAGAAGAATATTATAAACTTTACTTGCTAGATCAAAATAGTCCATGTATCTCAATTTCAAAATTAGTCATTTAGAGGTTAAGAAATTCTTTTTTGAGTAAAATGAAAAGGGGTCTAAAAGATATTATTTAAAGTTTATTTACTACAAAGGGATGGTCAGTCTGAATTTATGACTTCAATAAATATATTGAAATTTCTGTTAAGCCCACTTGAAATGATAACACATTGTCATAATCTTTCTCAACTGATTTTAATAATATTGTGGTGAATGCACCATCTTGATAGATAGATATATATGGTATGTTACTTCCAAAAAAAGGTCTATGATTATTTATAATTACTAAGCCTATCGCCAAAGATTAAGCAAATAATAATTGCTAAAAAATTGATTGATTGGACTCTTTAGTGTTAGTAGGTTAGAGAAAATTGACTATTTCATAGCTTCCTCAACATGGACTAGTTGTTAAATACTGATCCGCACATATTGTTTACATCAAATCATATTAATATACTGTGATCAAGTGATATAATAATAAAGGAATTTTCGCATATAGCTACTCAAATACCTTAATTATGTTCCATAGCTATAGTTAAGGTAATTACATTTCGTAACTATTGTTATAGCAGCATTTGTATAATTCGCTATACAATTCACAATTTTGTATAGCGCTTGTATATTTCGCTATATAATTCGTGCACAACATTCATATAATTTGCTATGCAATTTGCAATATTTGTATATTTCGCTACACCAATATTTGATTCACGCACAATGTTTGTATAAATCGTGTGAATTATATAAAACTCAAATTGTATTCGCGCACAATATGTATATAATTCATGGGAATTATACAAAATTCAAATTGTAATTACAGTTAGATATTTATCGCGAGTTGTAACAAGTTTAAATTATATTTTAGTCAATTAACTAGTATATATTTGTTTATTCGCGTAATATTCCCCTCAAAATAAATAGCTTTTGGATCGGTTGGCCAAGCCCAGTTATCCCACCCTAATTCATGGAGCAAGTGGCCTCTTTTTGGATTAGTTAAGCCCAAATTGGCTAAAAGAGAAAGAAGATGATAGGGTTAGGTGGAAGAAAGAGCTCAAAATAAGAGCCTTAAATTATGGAATCTTTATTTTACTAATTTGCTCTTTTTGGTAAAATCTTGATGTGTTAGGTAATTAGATAAAATTGTTTATACTAATGGTAAGAGCCCATTTTCATCACCAAGCGTAAAAATGTACTTTATTTTTACTCTTTGAAAATAAAAAAGAATTATCTTTCTTAAAAAATGTTTGGACTTTGAAGAGAAATAAAGTAAGAAACGTGATTTAACTATTCAACATATAAGATTTAAAAAAACCTAACCCCACCCATAACAAAATGAATTGTTTTTATCATCATAAAAGTGAATATCACCTATCTTTATCTTTACGCTCCTTCATAATTAAAAAGTTCATCTTTACCAAGATAATATGCGTTTTCTTGTATTTCTATTTTGCTAATAATAATCTTTCGAAAGGAATTTTCGAATGCTGAAATTTTTAAGGAAGAAACTTTGTTGTTGAGTTAAATAGTACAAAGATAATACTCTTAACATGTTACGATATGATTTTTCAAGACGTGAGGGTTTTATAATTTCAAGAACTAGAGGGGAAAGCTTTTGATATTAAACAAAATACAATATAGTTCAATACAATTTTAGTAGTAAAATCCAGTCAGAATGAGTCCCCGAGACATTGGCTTCCGCCAACAGTGAACTATTAAGGATCGCCTCCCACACATATTCTATGGTTAACCATATTGGAAGATCTTACTCTGCCTCCTTTGTTTCTTTCACTAGTAATAAGAATCATTTTTGGTGAAGAGATATGTAGAATAGGTGCTTTAGTATGCATTGCTCCTTGATCATTCTTCTATTGAGCCGAAGATCAATCGAAAACAACATTTTTGACCCTACGAAGTAGGAGTAAGTTCTACACAAAGGCGAAGCCAGAGTTTAAAGTTTATGGGTTCAAAATTCTAATTCTTTCAAGTTTTTGAGTTCTAAATTAATATATGCTACATATGTAGAGTGTGAACCAAAGTTAGTGAATTTGGTGAACCCGTAATCAACACCCTGCCTCCACTCCCATCTACGTACATCTTACCCTTCCCATACCTCACTTGTGGTATACACTAGGTATGTTGTTTGCGAGTGAAGTGAAAAGCAAAAGAGAAGAACAAACAAAATATCAGGCTTGAACCAGCAGCGCGCTTCATGCATACTTCATGATCCTTCAGACAGCAATATTATGTTATAAGCTATACTTCTATTATGGAAGCTTCTGTTGAAACTTCAGCACGAACATTAGAGATCGAGATTGCGCTATTTTACAATTACTACAAAAGAATTAGTATACATACAGAAGAGGAAGGAGGGCGGCGTGCAGTATGCACGAATCATAAATGAGTATCTCAGAGGATGTTTACTGAGTATCTGCAGCTATATCATCACCTCAAAGCTATACATTTTCCCATTAATGGCCTTTATTTCCTCGAATCTTCGTGTCATTGCTCTGCCACTAATTTACTCCTACAACGCGCATCAAATGTCAATACAACTTCACCATACATCCACATCGTGCAAGTATGAAGTTATTTCACATACCTGAGGTGGATCTACTGTGGGAGATTGTGTCTCTGCGGCTACGATCACCTCTGTAACTCTAGATTCTGACTTCTCATTTGAATAACTAATAAACAAAAGACAAATGAAGTCAAAATTTGATGCACTTCTTGTAGTTCCATCTGCATTATTCTAACATCTTTTTTTCTGAGAAAAGGTAAATTGTACGTTTTGGACAAATAACAAAAATACAAGAAGTAATAACATGTATATCAACTATTCAAATAGGGAATCTAATTCACCTAGATTGCATCAAGCATTGGCCAGGTAAGGCCGAGCTGGAAAATTACGCTGTTTATATATGGTGTAAGTTATTTTTTTATGTATATATGGTAGATGTTGAACCCTCTTTAGCTTCTTGGTTTGTTTACTTCTTCATATTTCGAAACCCCTTAGTGAAAAATCCTAGCTATGCCACTAACAGCGGAGCAACATGAGTATCCCAATACGAAAAAACTAAATCGGAGTGATTTATTGGGTGTAACCTAAAAGAACATGCCCCTAAATAGTCATGGACAACATTTTGTTGATGAACAGGAACCGTTTGGGAGTTCAAATATATATATATAGAAAGAGTAAAGATGCACCGCATCAATTTCCTTAACCAAGATAACATAAATACCATGCATCAAAAAATTTAAAATTTGTTCTTGAGTTTGGGATGCTTACGTTGAGAGTATTGTCACCCAAATGAGTTCTACACAGTCAACCCAAAGAAGTCTTTGTTCAACCGGGACTACACCGTAAGTAATTAGATGAGCAAATGGCCACAGCTTCCAACCAGCCTGAAAAATGAGCCACGTACAAAGAATCTGTGTTATAAGGGCGTCATGATGCATGTGTTGCTACTAAGCCATGCTGAACCTCAAACATCATGTTGCATGATAGAAGCATCCATGCAAGAAACAACAAATAGAAATGATATATAAACTGCAGGAAACTATCATTCAATTGCTTTTCTAATCTGCAAACTAAATGTCAACTTATCAAAACAACATAGGTTCCAATTTGGACGAGCAAAGCATTGTGGAGATTCAACGAACATCCTGACTTAGAAATCTTCTTTGAGAAAGCAAAAGTAATGTTCAACTATGAAAGAACTATGGACCAGAAACGTCAAAGAATGCCAGAAAAATGAAGAGAAAATGAACATGAGCAAAAACAGTAGCAACTACGGTCATGGTAAATAACACTGATATATTCATAGATATGAAAACCAAGAAACAAAAGTGTTTTATATAGTAATAAGAACCATTGCTTGAAGCAAAAATAAGTTTAATTATGTAACGGTGATGTTGCAATTGAAGCAAGAAGAACAGAAGGTCTTCTTACGGTCAACATTGGAAAGAATGTAGCCTTCAATTCACTGAAAATGGCAAGAGGGGATTCAAGACGTAAAATTCCCAAAACTGTGTAGTAAATGCTGTTCCAAACTGCTGACCAAACAGTTTGATCAAAGGCAACCTTGACAGGAACCACCCACCAATCTTCAAAAGGGAACAGTGCCTGATACAAATCAGAGTGTGTTGCTTAGTCCAGAACAATTAAAACCTATAAATGTGCAGCCGAGAAGTAAGAAACATTTGAAAATAGAAGTACCTCACAGAACTGATAATAATAATGAGAGAGGGATCCATGTAGCGTGAATCCCACTAAGCCTGATCTCAACATACGTGCACGATCTATTTCAAAAATAGGCTTTCCTTCATAGCACTGTGCAACAAGCATAGGGAAAACTAATCAATACCTCTGCCGGAAAACAAACTCAAATGATTCATGGCATTTGCAGGAACTTTTTATTCAATCCTACTAACCTGTGCAATCCAATCCCCAACAGAGTAAACCACTCCACTGATAACCATTTTAGCCAAAACTGGATTTCTTTTAAGGGCTTCCTCATATGCAACCCAATTGTGCTGAGGTGCATATCTCAATATCTCAAATAAGGTCCATCCCTGAAAGAGAAGGATAATCAGCTATATTCTCCTGGAAAATATGTATTTGAGCATACATTATTACAAATTGCTCCAGAAATAACGAGAAGCAATTCCACAAGGAAAAAAAATTATGTTTCAAAGTGGAGAACCAAAGTAAAAGAATATTTAAGTATAAGGGACAAACAAATGAAACAAGGAAAAAAATAAACTTGTCACTTTTAAGTATTATAAGTATACGTGATTCCTTGTCAATCTATCAAAGATCAAACAATTTCGGAAGATAAGTACTCGAAATCAAGAAAGAGCAATTGGGATAAAACAATTTTTATCGATAGTTCTATATACTGAATGAAATGAAATATGCAATCATCAGCCACAAGCAACGAAGGCCAACACCACTTAGACTGCATAGAACTGTCAGATTCTCTAATTAGACCAAAAGCAGATGCAAAATAAACATCATACCCCAACCCTGCACAACAGTAAATAACTGTGACATGAAATTCATGACTAAGCAGCAAATGATTTGAACGACAGAAGACTGAAAGACATTAAGAAATACAGATCCTTAATCAAGAATAAAACATCTACATAAAGATTTTTGCCCCTTGAACAACAACAGAGCAGAAACAAGAGAATGAGAACAGACAATCCAAAAGGCACCAAAATCAATTGAGTTATATATCTATGCCCGCACACGCCTGTGTTTCCACCTAAATGGAACGTACTTGGATACTCAAGTTATATACACTAAACATATCTTTTAGTTTAGTGTGGATAGGTTTCTCCTTTCTCTTTTTCATTGACTCTTAATGTGTGACCTAGTGGTCGATGAACTGTGTTCACAATCATGAGGCCTCAGGTTCAAATACTAGCAGAGACAAGAACACTAGGTTATTTCTTACCATATGTTTATACTCTTGGCGGATAGAGTTACCTATTACTTCTCGTTGTAAGAGATGGTAGTGAAATTCACTCTGTATTATACAAGAAATGATATCCATATGTGTGTGTGCTCAATAAGGTATTCTATTCCATTACATACATAAATCCCTTTGAAAAACAAGACCCAGTCTCTCTTGGAATCCTGAATATGCCAATAAATAGTAAATTGTACTAATCCACACATGTCTCTCTTCCACCAATCGGCACTAGTTGAAGTACTGAAAAAATCTCGTTTCCTTACCGAGTGGATTTTATCTCCTTTAATGAAAAACGTGAAACAAAAACTACGTAAGCTAGCCCGGACACCGCGGTTATAAAAGAAAAACTGAGCTTTTGAGATAATTAATCATTTTGGAACGGAATAAACCAAACTTTTAACACGAAAATCGCATAAATAGAGTATCTTGATAGCAATTTAAAGATGACAAACATCTTAAACCACGGTATGCAAATGTTTATGCTCAGAACAAACAGCAAGAATCAAATTTTCAGACACCAAGTTATTTAGATACTAGTAATAAGTAACTTACATGCCAGTAATCATGGTCAATTGTGAGCAATTTAGTGATAGCAAAAGATCCCGCAGCTAAAACAATAGTTGCATTAATAGCTCTATCAATAAGTTTCTCCATATCCTCCTTCTCTTCTGACCCACCAACACCACTCGACGAAGAAAACCCACCAGCACCTTCAAACGACAATCTCCCTTCATTTCCGAACCCACCCACCACCTGATTTACTCCGCCTAATTCCGGTTCTCTTTCCAACCCAATTACGACGCCGGTTTGCTGGTCCGTACTGTCGGTACTTTGAACCGGAATCACGTCGGTCTCGTTAGCTACCGAACCCACCACAGCCCAATCCCTTGACTGCTGACTCTGCTGGTTAAGACCTCTGAACAATAATTGAGACTTCATGGGCTTTGATAGAGGGTGAAAGGGCTTTGGGTTGAGTTTTGGTAGAGAGAGAAAGGGCTGGGGTGAGGTCAAGCCATTGATGGTCGTCATTGAAATGGAGAGAGGTGTTAGATCAAAGCTCACTTCACCTTCTTTCTCTCTCTCTCTGTCAAAGTAACAGTAGAACAAAGGGATCTTATATGAAAGAGGATACAATTTGGTGATCAGGTACTTCGCGGCTAGGATACATGAAATGGACAAGCAAATAATTATGGGAATTTTCGCACATAGTTACACAAAAATATTTTAATTATGCTCAGTAGATATAGTTTGGATAATTATATTTTGTAACTATACTTATAGTAGTATTTGTATAATTTGCGTAATATTTATATATATTTATATAATTCGTAATTTTTTATAGTGTTTGTATATTTTACGATATAATTCGTGCACAATGTTTATATAATTCGCTATACAATTCACAATATTTTTATATTTCGCTATACAATTTAATTTGCTCACAACTTTTGTATAATTGCGCACAATATTTGTATAAGTCGTGCAAATTATACAAAAATCATACTGTAATTACAGCTACATATTTGCTGCGAGCCGTAATTAATTCAAACTGTAGCAATATAAGCTAATTAACTAGTATTTATTTGTTTACCACATAATATTTTCAATAATTATCTTAGTTACATGTCAATCATATATTCTGAAATGCAAATAAATATATTTATATGGAGAAAAGAACAAACAAAATTAAAAGAAAAATGAGCGAGATATAATAATAATTAATGTATCTCAAATATATAAAATTCACCTTTAAATATAATAAATATAAAATAAATTATATCTGATTTAATTTGAATGTATTTGAGATATATGTATAAATATTTCTAAATATATGTATTTAATGAAAAAATATATGTGATATGAAAGGTATTTTTTTGAAATAAAATGAAGGTAGGTAATTTAATCTAAATAAGTGGAATTTGTGTTTTTTTTAATGATAATGATGTTCCAATGTTTGATGACTTGAATATGTTGAATTTAACAAGGTGTTTTTTGATTGGTTGATGTGTGGAGGTGCAGGTGATTATGGTGGATCTTTCATGCTTTGTTCCTGTGTGACTGCGCTAGACTCGAGCCACGTAAGAACGATAAGAGCCAATAATTGAGCATAATATTTTTTATAATTTTATAAAGACTTTATATATATTAATGCAAAATGAATATATATTAATTACGAAATATACTTTAAAATGCAAAATGTGAGTGATTTATTTTTACAAAAATAGAAATAAGATGTTAAAAGCTACTTATAAAATTATGTTCTAAGTAAACTTTAACTTTAATTGGATTTGGACTAACTTTAAATTAAGAAAATATAGATTTGGATTTGTTCAAACTAACATTACTAATATAGGAGTTCATTATTTTCAGAATTTTGGTGATAGACGTGGAGAGGTATGTGAACAGATAGATTTATGATATACAATAAAATCTTTTTAAAAATTCATTCAATGAGGCGTAGCATGGTCAACTTGGCACATGGACTTTCCTTTAAAGTTTAGTGTATTTTCTTTGAATGTAGGCAAAAGAACTTTGCCGAGTTACTTGAGTAAGATGATAGGTAAATAGCAATTATCTTATAAAATTGATTAAAATACCGTAAATTTGATTAGAACACAACTTATAAACAAAAAGTACCGCAAAAACACACCTTACTATATATCTATCATTTTTTGGCATTGAGTTTTTTTAATTTTAAAATTATTGATTTCTAATGATGCATATTTGCAGAGTAAATAACTTTTTCCTAAAAAATTTAAAGAAACAAGAAAAGAACGTTCTTGTAGTATCTTAGATTGATTGGCGAAGTCATGGTCTCCGCTCCACTTGTCGATTCATTTTGATATCTTCTTTCCTCTTTCTATTTCACACCTGGCTAGTTGGCTACACATCATTCGAACGAGTGTCCAGTGTTCGGTATTCATATTGGAGCTCGATTATATTCAAATCCATGTCGCGTAGGGTTTCATTTGAGAGGAGCAATCTCTATTAAGATTTTTTTCATTCTCAAGACTCGAACCCAAAATCTCTGATTAAGAAAATAGCAGCTCCGTCTCCTCCATGTATAATTGGCTGATGAGCTCATAAATACTTTCCCGTATTTTGTGGTTGTGAAAAGAAAGCATGTCATATTCGCAGATTTTTTTTTTATTTTTTTTCCTGTGAATGTCATGTTCAGAGATTTAGGCCATCAAATAATTAGGAATTTTTCCAAATAATTGGGGTCGTTTATTGTGGGCAAGGAAGCTACCAATCTTTTATCTACACATACTATGAGACAATAATAATAGTTGTCTGCCCTTTAAACCATTCAAAAACTCTGAAGTCTTCTAGTACTAGTTACTAGTTATATATCCTAACTTAAAATAAAATAAAATAAAAAAAAATATCCTAAGTTGTTTTTATTGGAAGATTCTTGAGGCAAATATGAATTATGATTTTTAGACATGCATCAATTTTTGTGAGTTTGTTCCTTGAGTTGGCTTGTTAATTGTTGTCACAAGTTTAGTAGATGGAATATAAGTTAAGTTTCTAGGTTGAGTCTTTTTTAGGTTAACAACTTTATGTTTAAGTTACTTGAGACCAAATGATGATACATAGTAATTAAAGGGCATTTGAATATTTGAACAAATTGTACTGAGATTATGACATGTGTATTATAATACCAATGTCAATTTCTAACATTTGATTAGTTAAAACTCAAAAAACATTTAGATATTATAACCTAGGCAACAACTATGACATCGGGCCCAAATCCCCACCCTTTTAACACAAACTCGAACTCCTATTCCATTTATAACTCGTTAAACTACATCCTAACATTGATTTAAGATCAGATTACACGTCAAAACTTGATTCTCAACTTGATCTTGGTCTAACCCTAATAAAGACCAAACAATTGGTCCAACCACAACTTGAGATTTGACGGTAACCTGAAACCTCATTCTGATTTTAATTTCAATCAAAGATCCCATTTAGAGCCAAATTATTCGATCTTAAACATAAGTTGAGGTCGAGGTAATGTTAAGCTTCGAGTCAGTGTCAAAATATATTTTAGGTCGAGTATGGAGTCACAAGTCATGTAGTTGGATCTTGAGTCAGGATTTAGGAATCGATAAAAGTCGAGTCTAGAATCAGAAATACGAGTTGGATCTCAAGTTGAGTGCTTGATTGGGTTGATAAGATCGGGCCAAAGTCAGGAGTTAGATCTTTGAATAACTTGAGGTCAGCGTTGAAAACTGGACCAAGAGTCAAGAGTCAAGTTTGGGATCCAAGTTGGGTTATAGGTTTTATTCGGAATCGGTAGTTGTGTTGCGGGTTGAGATTGAATCCGGAATCTGGATAAGAAGGTGAGGTAAAGGAGAGTTTTGACAGAGATTTTTCTTATTATGAAATGAAGTCATTTTTCGTTGAACTTGAATAAAATAAATTCAATTGAAAAATATTTACACCTCTTAAACATGAGAATAAAAAATATTTTTATTCCTGCCAAACACACCCATAATTGGTTTTGTTAATATACTTTGATGGGAGCTTAATCCAATAAAAGCAATTAACCTAGTTCATACAAAATTACTAGAAAATCAAAGATCATTCAAAATTTATTACACATTCTAGCCATTTGTACTATTAATATTTACATTATTCACAAAGCATAATGAGAAATTCTCAAACACAGAAAAGCCATTTCAAATTGACCAACTCGGAGTACAAAAGAGTGGGGGAAAAAGTTTAAACAGTAGCTACATTACAAACTTTAAACAATAGCCAGGTGAAAAGTTTAAACAATAGCCATATTAACCAAAATTGTAAAATCCGAAAATGAGAAGATGGAGCAAATATACTGAATAGCAGCTAATCAGTGTCGAGTGAGCAGTTAAAAAACTTCACTGACACACCTTCCCAGAAATCTTAACTTTAGGCCCCTTTTAATTTTTTTCCGTTCGCCGGAATTATCAAATCAGATAAGAGGATTATTAGTTCGTCTCTGGAAATTGCCGATCTCAGTTCAACACATATGGTTTCTGCAGATCGGTAATGGCGAACTTCTTAGCTCAATTTCAAAGTATTAAAACTACTTGCGATCACGTCGTCATTGCCGGTAAACAAATCTCACATCTCACTTCCATTTGAGACAAACCCTAGCTTCATTTGCTCTTAGTTTTTTGTCATGTGTTCAATTCGTAGTAGTGGTAATTTGAATTTTAGTACTGTACGCTTCAACTATATCAGCAACGTGATGGATCAGTGTCTCCTACTTTAGATCAATTTGAAATACTTACTTGTTGTAAGTCGGATATAGACAGCCTTAATTTTTTCCTGCAATCTATAGAAATCAATGTAAAGTTAGTTAGAAGGATCTAAATAGGTGATTCTAACTAGACTTGCATTAACCGCATTGTTTTTGTAGTTACACTTAATATGAGGTCCAGTGTTTATCAGGGGAGACTCAGAAGTCAGGGTAGAGTTGAGTGAGATTTAGGGAACACCTACTGTTAGAAAACTCATAGTTTACCTTAAAAGTCGAATTATTTAGTATTGGAATGAAATCGGCTAAATGGATTTAGAGAAATCATATAGCAGAATCGAATTAGCTTGTGAGGAAGTAGTAGTCGATTGGATATGCTTGTGTTTAAATTATGCGGTACAACTGTGGATCCTAAGTTTGTTGTTGTCTAGAATAGTTGCTGCATTACTGAAGTTATGCGCACTTTGGATATTGAAAAGGTATAATGTGTCTTTTATTAAGGGTGTAGTTTTAGCAGTTGCTGCTATTCTTGGCTTGTTTACTTGAGGTTCATGTGAGGACCTTTGTTTGAGGTGAGGTTCTATAGCAGGTTGTTAAATTTTCCAGACTTTGCTGTGATTTGTTTTGCCTGTATACTATGTTTAGTTTCTAACTTTCCAATAGTTTGATCTTTGCATCAAGTATAATGCCCGCCTGGAAAATTGTCTATAATTGTGCTATTCGTGAGCACTATATCAAAATCTGGTACTTGTACTTGAACAAGTAATTTCTCTCCTTTTCTTTTGAAGGGAAGACATGCTACTACTAATATCTTGTGCCCGTTTGTTGCCTCTACTAGTACTGCAAGAGCATAGACCTTAATTTGGAGCTCTGTGAGCTTCAAACTATCTCTTGTTTGTCTTGTAAACTTTTTATTTATTGTGCATTTTCTTGTACCGTTGAGTTGCTCTACTTCATTTTTCCAATAAACTACTTTGCAGTTGAAGATGTCAGTGATTTATGGCCTCTTGTGAAGAAGGGGTTTGACGACCATTTGCCATTCAAGAGGGCTTTTCTAAATAACAAGACCCGTAATCCTGTGCTTGTGGATGAACTGCCAGCTGAATACATATTGACAACAGATTCAAGACTTCGTAGTCGATTTCCTCAAGAGCAATCATTATTTTGGTTCCGAGAGCCATATGCCACCGTGGTTCTTGTCTCTTGTGAGGTAGACAGCATACTTGACTTCTTAAAGTTGAATCTTCTATCTTGGCATCGTTGTTCAGTATATAACGGCATTGAGTGAGTTGTTGTTGATACGATAAAAGGTGCAGTTGTTTAGAATTTAGAGAGATGATGGTGTGGATTGCAACTGATCGGTGAAAGGATGTTACATAGAGAAAATAACAAGTACTTATCTTTCCTATAAAAAAAAGAAAAGAGAAGAAAATATGTACTTGTCTTAATCTATGCAATTGTCTCACTTTTTACATTTCAAGTTTTATAAATGATAACGCACCCAAGGTGTGACATAATGTCTCGGAGGTCTTTAAGTTCATATCCTAGTGGAGATACAAAAACCCTACATGATGTCTAATGGGTGGATAGAGTTATCCAGTGCTTGTGTTGGTGGGAGGTAGCAGTTACCTGGTGGTGGAACAATAGTGGTGCTTCAAACTCGCATTAAAAAGTATTGTTAGTAATTAGGAAAGAACATTTTGATTACAATGATGGAAGGATATGAGTAAGCACCCATATCTTTAAATCAGTTTTGTTTCTTTAGAAGATGTACAGGAGTTCAAATTCCGAATGAAGTGTATACCATGTTTATCTTGCTGTGGCTCTGGGCGGACCAGCAACAAAAATGGAGGACCAACAAAGTCATCTTCACGTCCAGTAAAAGGGGGAATTGAGAGTGGCAAGAACCTCATTTTATTGCAAAGTTTGTTTTCACAGTATACTTATAAAAAAGGCCTGCCAATACTTGTATTTTAGTTATTCGTTATGAATGAGATTAGAAAAGCAAATATGTGACCAATCCTAAAGTAGTAACACTAGTGTAAGAGCTGCAGAAAAAGTTTATAAAAGATTATTTTTTTCTTCTAGTGGACTACTTTTGGAATATCAAAAGTATGATTTATTTTTTTGATGAAGAATATCAATAATATGATTTGCTGACGATGCTATTTGTATTGACTATGAAACGGTAGTAAGACCGAGAAAACCAAAAATCAAGAAGGGGAAGTTGTCTCCAATTAACTATAAATAGTTTGTAAAAGTATTGGAGGAAGGTTGTGATAAGAGTATAGTGGGAAAGAATATGAAATAAGAGACTAATATTTTGAATTATCAACACAAAAGTAGTGCTGGAAATCATATTTACAAGTGACAGAAGAAGCGAACACTGTATCCTGCTCAGCTACTGGGTTCTATGTTATCTAGTAGTGATTCGGTTTCATCCACATTACATCCTTTACACTAAAAGAGAAATAATTAAATAATATTCATCTTGATCTTATGTACTGAGCCACTTCTATCTCCAAAACATCTTGCAGTGCTTCCTATCGATACTACCCTCCAAATATAAGCTCGGCCATTTCTTCTGTCTTACACTGACTCCCTCACTATTCCAGCCGCCCAAAAGCTCCTTTGTAGTCCTAGGCATACTCCATTTGAGTTCAATAATGCTAAGGAAAAGCTGTCATAGTTGATTTGGACTGCACTAAGAACAAGTGATTGTTACCCTCTATATCTGCTTGACCTAGATAGCATCTGGAACACATGGATAAGACAAGCTTGTTTATCCACCAACCAAGTGAAGCAAGCCACTTTATAAGGCATTTCCTAAATTTGCTTCCAAAGCCACCAATTACTTTGACCTCCACTATTAGAAAGAACAAGCAGCAAATCTAACTGTGAAAACTTTTTTTGCTGCCTTTCCATATCAGTGGGTAATTGGTATTGTCTGTACCATGAAACAACTCCAGATTTTAGAAAAATTTGACAGATCTCTCTATCTCCAAATCATTTAAAAACCTTCTAAAATTTAGGTTGCAGCCTTGGTATCCCCAAGCTTCCTCTGGTGTAACTTCAGGGAAAGAGGCCAAACTGTACCAATGTTGGAAAAGTTTCTTGAATGGACCATGATTCAATCAGTTGTCCCTCCAAAAACAGATTCTTCTGTCATTGCCAATGCTTAATCAATATTAACATAGGCAATGGACCAAGACTCTACATGCTTTCACCTAGGTGCTTCCGACTTTTGATGATCCTTTGAGTTTTTATTTTTCATAAGTCAATTTTTTTGTTTTACAGCCTTATCTAGCTTAAACTGCTCAATAAACATCCGATATTTTGTTCTACTTTTGCTTCTTTTATTTTGAAGATAGTTTTGTTGTTTGTATACAGTAAAAATTGATGCTTCTTTTTCCTTGTTAGGATCTTGATGAGTTTAAGACTATTCTCAAGCCACGCCTAAAGTTAATAGTTCAAAATGATGAACGGGAGTGGTTCATTGTGTTCGTGTCTAAAGCAGCATCTCACAATGATCAGTCCACCAAGATGGCGAAAAAAGTATATGCTAAACTTGAAGTTGAGTTTAGCTCCAAAAAGAGAGAAAGGTGTTCCCCTGCTGCAAATTATATGAGTTCTGATGCAATCAACAAGTGTGCTGATTCAGTGCCACCCATGAATCTCAAAAAAATTGTTTTGCAAGTCCTTAATTTTCTCTCTTTACAAATAAATTGACTAAATGGGAAATATTAGAACAATATTTTATATACCTACAGAAACCATTACTGCCTAAGTTGTTCGGACTCTCCAAAAATGTTGCCGCATCCGTGTCGGATCCTTCAAAAATACACTATTTTTGGAGGATCTGACATGTACCCGTCGACATTTCTGAAGAGTCCGAGCAACATAGAATTTACTGCATCTTGTGAGAGTTACAGAGATCGTACTCCACATCTCAATCTTTGTTCTTACTTCTTCCAGTCAATAGAAACCATTAGTGCATGTTCTTTCTAAAATCATTATGAAGGACAGTTATGTAATGTTTCTAATAAGAAGGTTAATTAGATAATTACCATTCTTTCTCTCATGGATTTTGGCACTAAGTTGCGTTCTTTTGACAGGTCATACAGCCAACTTTCACTGCATGTGGCCTTTTCCCTTATCTGTCTTGAGTTTCATTAGTATTTTCTTCAGATCTCTATGATATTCATCCAGTTAAAGCATCTAGTTAAATAGCATGTTAAAGTTACATGAAATCAGAGAGATGCGATAGACTTGAGAGGAGACAGAAGTGTACCCAACTAATATTTTTGTTCTTCCTTTTTAAAATAACCTGGATCTTGCACACTCCAAGTAAATTCTCTCTAACCTATTTGGACATATGCTTTGTGTAGATGTTGCAAACTAGACATCCATGGACCTGATACAAATTTCTGGGATGACTTGGAAGCCAAGATCGTGGAATGCATCAGAAATACACTTGATAGGCGCATTCATTTTTATGAAGAGGAAATACGGAAGCTCAGTGAACAGCGCTTCATGCCTGTGTGGAACTTCTGCAACTTCTTCATTTTGAAGGTAATACAACAACAACAACATATCCAGTATGATCCCAAATTGTTTCCTCATCATTAGCATGCTGGATGCTAATGCCTGGATTGACAACTATAGATAAGTTTCATTGTTTGACAATCTACACATGATTTTAGAGATTAATAACTCTTGCTTGGAAGGGCATTTTAGTGCAATATATCTTCTATTGAAGATCATTTAGCCTTTCTTGGTGGTAATGGATTAGCTTTATGTTTTGTATTAGTTAGAAGCTTAGTTTTAGATAATCCAAGTGATTATATTATGCTTATGTGGATTTGCCTCAAACTATTGCCTTTTTTTTTTGGTTTAGAATTAGATTTTTTCGAGAGGATCCATGTTCTGGATTTTAATAACAACTTTTTCTCATTTAACAGGAAAGTCTGGCTTTTATGTTTGAGATTGCTCATCTGCATGAAGATGCATTACGTGAATATGACGAGCTAGAACTCTGCTACTTGGAAACAGGTGCTTAATGGCTGACTCTTTTTTATTTTCCTCTTCATCTTCAAGATGGTTTCATGTTAATTGTTAAAATTTAATGCTGAAAACATAGTCACCCTTCTTGTTTGTTGTTGATCTCTTTACTTGGCCATCTTTACTAGTTTTCCCCCTTTCTTTTTATGCCAGGTTTCTTGGTATGTAGGAAAATGTTCTCCATGGAAAATATTTTCCTAGAAAATACTTTTGTGAAAAATAAGTGGATTTCTTACTTATTTTTATTTTCTATTGTTTGGTTAGCAAAAAATATTGTGCAAGAGCATTTATATGGAATCCAGAAAAACATTATGTTGGTGGGATGAGGTAGGGTGGGTACCAGGGTGGAATGGCCAAGGGTGGGGGATGAGGAGGAGACAATGAGCTTGATATGCCACTTAAGGAACTTGTTTCCCCTACTTCCAATAGGGAAGTCATTAAGATATTCTTTTTTCCATAAAAGTCTGAAATAGATTGCCTGATCAAGAGATCGTTTTTTCCTTGAGAGATATCGTAATTTAGAAATCCTCAAATATTTCTTTAGGGTTCTCTATATTTCTCTATGGCATTTGTCTAACCTATGTACATATGGATTTGCACTATGTTCTACAATCCTAATACTCTCCATAGGCCATTGGATCCAAGATGCTTGTAGATAATCCTTAATATATTACAATTGTTTCCACCCCAATATTTCTTTTGACAGTAGAGACTTTTTTGATTGATGAGCATTCTGATTAATAGTATTACTTAGTACTTAGAAGGTTGACGTGAAAGGATACATTGCTAAATTCATTTAATTTGATGACATGAGATCATCGATTGCTTTTCTTTCTTGATTGTAGAATGAGAAGCCACTGTGAATTCTGAGCTAATATCTGTTATGCTTTGCAGTGTACTATTTAGGATAATTATGATTTGCTCAAATTGTCTGTTGTTTTCTGGTTATGAAGATGCTACACCTGATAACTGATCCGATTTTTATATGTCGCTATTGATTAGTGAATATGAGTGGGAAACAGAGGGACTTTGGAGGAATGGACAGTGGCGATGATCAAGCTGCATTGCTCAACCCAGGAGCAAAAGCACTTAACCAGATTGTTCAAGATGATTCTTTTAGGGAATTTGACTTCAGGCAGTATCTATTTGCCTGCCAATCAAAGGTGAGTTACGGCAAGACCTATGAATAAAATAGGCTAATTTGCATAAGATAAAAATCTTTTCTTTCAGTCAGAGGAGAAATACTGCACTGCTCCCTTGCATTCATCATCCTTCTTTCTCTTTCGGGACATGCCAAAAAAGTTGCCCACCACAAAAGGTGAAAGGAACTCAAAGTGTAATTTCTAGCAATGCTCCAAAATGTTATTTTTTTGGCACTGTGATAGTTGCACTTGCAACCCTAGCAAGTGAAATGGATATGCTCATTCCTATTCCGTGACTTGTATTCTCAAAGAGGATCATAAAAATTGAGGAGGAAGTTCAGCTGATTAACTAACCTGCTAGGGAATTTATCATTTCAACCTTGGATAGATTTATCTATTAAAAGATCTTTTGTTACTTCTTCGGTCTGCCTTGTACTTCTCCATGGTCCCACAGCATGCTAAAGCTGTCTATGGATCAGAGCAGCAAAAGAATTGTGCTACCCATATAATGCCCTCCTCTATGAGCACTATCATAACATTGGGGATCCCTCATAGCTTTTAATTGGATGATGATGAGTACAAGTTCTTTTCCCGAACCTCTTCTAGTAGTTAGTATTTTCTAGAGTATACGTGTATGTTGCTGTTTCTGTTGCTGAAGAGATTCGGATTATTTGTTCTTGAAAACAACAACAAACCCGGTGTAATCTCACAAGTGGTGTCTGGGGAGGGTATAGTGTATGCAAACCTTTCCCCCACCTCATGAAGTTGGAGAGACTGTTTTGGAAAACCTTGGCTCAAGTGCATCAAATCAAAATAGTTATGAACAAGGAAGCACAACGATGAAGAAAAAACATGGCAACTGATATGAAAAGCAATACAAAACATACGCGAAAAGAACAGTAACATCATATGGTAAAAAATACCAAAAAACAAGAAACTACATGAAGAAGGGTAATACTATGGCATATACGGTGCTCTAGACTACCACCAAGCCTACTCCTACCGAAAAGTGAGACAACCTTCAGCTGCCCACCAACCTTCTAAGTTAGTCCGTGACCTCCGTACCCTCCTATCTAAAGTCATGTGCTTAGTAAGCTACCTCATTCTATGTACACCATACTATCTCATTTTTGTAGTACAGGTTGTTTCCATTGCTGTAGCTACCTCATTCTACTTTTGTGTTCAGCATAATGCCATTATCCTGATATTAGTTTAGTAAATGTGTGTAGCTTGAAAATTATCGGCCTTCTCAGATATCTGATGAGAATAAGTTTTGAATAAGAGGTAACATTACCTCTTGGGTTTCTTCATTTTTCATCTGTACCTTTCAAAGAGCATTTAGTGGTAAAAAGTTTCTCAGCAGTGCTCAACTTTGAGAAAATATGTGTGTTAATCTTAGGAGCAATAAGCATTTTGCACAATATCTTTTCCTTGTACAAAAAAATGAAGCACTAAGCATTTAAAGGAAGGAATTCTCCTTTAGCTTAAATGTTTGCAGTGGCGGTGCCAAGATTTTCACAAGGGGGTTCAAAATATGGAGTAGACACACGAACTAGTCGAAGGAGGTTTGACATCTATTATATATATATACAAAAAATTATTTTAATCATGTATAAATAGTATATTTTTCCACCGAAGAGTGTTCATCCATAAGGTAGTTCCTCCCCTAATGTTTGGTTGGCTTTCACGCACATTTATGACTTATCTTCGCAGCTATTGCGATACCTTTATTTGGCTACTATTCAGTTATTTGTATGTTCAAGAACTAATTGAGATCGAAAGATACTGCATTCTGAAAGGTTGTATCATGCTCATAAGTTCATCCACCCGGAACCCAACAAACAACATACTGTGTAGTCCTGCAGTCATGCCAACAAAATAATGAGATAAATGAAGCACAAGAAAAGGTGATAATCTAAATTGAAGAACAAGAAACTACAAGAATAGTGCTAATACCACCGGCAAGAAACAAGGTCCAAGTTCTACCACCAATCCTATCCCATAGGAAAGAGAGAGAACACTCAACTGCCAATTGACCTTCTACCGTAATGCGCGACCTCCAAATCCTTCTATCTAAGATCTTTTCGTCTGTAGGCTTAATATGTGCCATATCCTGTCGAATTACCTCCTCCGAACACTTCTTCAACCTGCCTCTACCTCTCGCGGTGCCCACCCTTGCCCACTTCTCACACCTCCTCACCGAGGCATTTACACTGCTCCTCTTCACATGCCCAAAGCATCTCAGCTTCGCTTCTCTCATCTTATCCACCACAAAGGCCACTCTTACCTTGTCGTACATATCTTTATTCCTAATCTTATCTCTCCTGCTCTCCTACTATGCCCACACATCCACCTCCATCCCTACAAACAATAATATTTTAAAAAAAAGGAGGAATATAGAAGATCACTTTTCCTAGCACTTAAATTATCTTAAGCATTTTCCTGATGACATTTAATCAAGATTTCTTTTTCCATTAATACCTGCAGCTTCTCTTTAAGCTGACACGACCATTTGAAGTAGCATCAAGGGGGCATTCATTTATTATCAGTTTCTCAAAGGCATTGGCCCTTCATGAGGTAATGTGTTCTCTTTTACCTACTTCATCTTTTTTTATTGTCTGTGAAGATCGAATCCTTTTTTATTATTTTATATTCTCTTTTTTATTTTTCATTCAATCCTTTGCTTTAAAAGGCAACTTAGTTGCCAGTAAAGTCCGAATGGAGCGGAATATTTATTTGAATGATTCATATAGCTCTATCTATTGGGATTGAGGTGTAGTTGATTAATTGATTTTTCATATGTGCTTCTGTTGTTACAGAGTAAATTACCCTTCTGCACACGTGAAGTATGGGTTATAACTGCTTCCTTGGCTTTAATCAATGCAACTGCTTCTCAATACAAAGACGGACAAGTGGCTCCTGACATTGAAAAAGAGTTTTACCGTGTTCAGGGGGATCTTTATTCTTTATGTCGTACTAAGGTATTAAGCTATGCTAAGAAGTATCATCTGATATTGTCAAATGTATCTACTGAAGTCTAACCTTAACATTGATCATCCTACACAAGATTTGTTGTCTGATGAGTTTTGAAATGCTGTTCATGTGTATGCAGCTTGGCTGTCATCTTTGCTGAAAGTTTCAAATAATTTTGATTCTGGATTCCGTTGTTGTTCCTTTAGCTTTTATTTATAGCAACTTACTTTCTGCCTAACGTTGAAGCTTGTTATGGTTGTGGCAGTTCATGCGGCTGGCATATTTAATTGGTTATGGATTACATATTGAACGAAGTCCTGTAAACAGGTACTCGCACTATTTGCGCTTGACCACCTTTTTCTTGTGTTGAGACATTTTTCTGAACCAACCTTCGTACCGGAGGGTAATCCTAGTCATATAAAAAAGGCTGTTTAATTTACTGAAGCTCATGTATATTTCATTCATTTGTGCAGTGCTTCTCTTAGCATGTTGCCTTGGCCTAAGCCAGGAGTTTGGCCTTCTCTTCCTCCCGATGCTTCATCTGAGGTGCTTGTGAAAGAAAAGGTGTGTTATTACTTGTGGTCGTTGAAGATAAGCCAGAAATACATGCCCATCTAAAAGCATACCATTCCCTTGGGGTGTGGAGAATGCATGAGAAGAACTGATTATTCTATAGCAATGACCTACCTGTAAATTTTAAGATTGGTAAAGTTAATCAAAGTAGATGCACATGAAAGGGCATGTGGTTTGTAAAGTAAAATTCCTCCCTTCTCATCAACTGTCCGACATTTTGAAAGATCAGTTAGGACTCATTTTGTTGGGTACGAGAAAAGCTTAGTAAGGAATATGTAGCATATGGGCAACCCGCTGATATGTACAAACTGAACATTAAGAAACTAATAGAGCTAGAGGTTTGGCATATCGTTGATATACACAAAAAGCTAATATTACTTGAGTTGTAAGCAAAAGAGAGACAATTTTCATGTTCTGACCTCCAATCTAAGTTCGTAGTGACATTGGCTGGGTGAATAATTTATAATTGACCAACTCACATCAACATTTTAGTTTCTCTTGCATACCTGTGTTCCCATTTTAATCATGCCATCCTTGACATTATTCATTTTTTAAAGGTCTGCTTAGCCAGCATAATGGACCCATATCACTTTTCACATTATTTTTATTTATGTTTTCAATTGAAATGCCTTCTGATACCATTGGCCGCAATTTCTTTGCAGATGATGTTTGAAGAAAGTCTGCGGGTTAAGCATTTTGGTATTCAGAGGAAGCCTTTGCCTCTAGAACCATCTGTACTTTTGCGGGAAGCAAATCGCAGAAGAGCTTCTATTTCTGCTGGGAATGTGTTTGAAATGTTTGATGGACATCCAAATGCAATTGATGGGTAATGGAGATTGATTAAGATGAATGTTTTTTTATTAAGTGTATCTCCATACTTAACAAGGCAAAGGTTGGGTGATTAGGCCGTTTTGAGATTATCAGTTTTAGAAATTTTAGAAGTTCGATAGTTTCTCGTGTAAAAAAAAAAGTAGTTTGATAATTTTCCTGTATTACTTGTGTAGGAAGCGACAAGCTTATGGCTCCTATTTGCATTCTTGACTTAATACGTTTCCACTTTCACTAATCACTATTGTGCAGTTGAAAATTGCTCTATTTTCAAAAACAGCAACATATTGTTCGAAGTTCGAACAATCGGTAAGGTGAATAAAATGCTATTTATAAACATGCTTGTGTCAATTTAAGTGAATTACTGGAGGATGTAAAGCTGAATAGACTGCTTTAGTTGATTACTCAAGGGCTCTCTCAAGATGTAATTATATGGATGCATGGACAAAGACTCTGGTTTATATGAGTGTCACTATTTTCTTTTAGTCCAAGAATTATCTCCTGAGAACATCAATAACTGAAAGCAGGGCAATAAAAAGGGATGATTGATGTCATTTTCATTGATTTCCTACTAATCTTTTGACTAAAGGATGTTTTCCTGAAGCCATATGGTAAAAAACCTAAAATTAGATTAGAACATTGGTGTTAGTTTCCACAAGAGGCTTCACATTTTCATCTGTTCTATTATAACCTCAAAGGCTGAGCTCTTACCTTGTCGTCATCTGCTGACAGCTCAGGTTCGTTGTCTTCACAAGCAAAAGCACAGTCGATAACAATGTCAAGAACTAACTCTTCGCCTGGGAACTTTGAGAGCTCAATCGGCCGACCTTTGAGGCTTTCAGAAATTTGTGTTGCTGCTGAGCATGCTTTACGGAATACAATTTCTGATGCAGAACTGCGGAAATCATTGTCTTCTGTCGAGGAATTTGAGGTTCCTATCTTCTCTAAGGACTATAGCATACCTGTGAATAGTAATGTAATGGTACTTGGAATAGAGTTCTGTATACTACTTGTGAATAGGCATGATACTACTAATTTGAGTTCTCCATATATATTTTTTATTGTTCGTGAATTGGACGCCTTGACATGCATTATTCAGCAGCAGATTAATTTTGAAATGTAGAGTCATGTTTTGTTTTATATTCTTCATTCCTTTATGTAATTCTAATCAGTTCTAATCTTAGCAAAAATACCTGGAGCTGTCAAAAGGAGCTGCCAACAACTATCATCGTTCATGGTGGAAGAGGCATGGAGTTGTACTTGATGGTGAAATTGCAGCGGTCTTCCATAAAAACAGAAATTATGATCTTGCTGCAAAATTGTATGAAAAGGTTTGTGCTCTTTATGCGGGTGAAGGATGGCAGAATCTTTTAGCTGAGGTCCTTCCCAATTTAGCTGAGTGCCAAAAGGAACTCGGCGATCAAGCTGGCTATCTATCTTCATGTGTAAGATTGCTCTCATTGGAAAAAGGATTGTTCTCCAGCAAGGAACGTCAAGCATTTCAGTCCGAAGTGGTTCGTCTTGCTCATAGTGAGATGGAGAACACCGTGCCTCTAGATGTGTCCTCACTGATAACATTTTCTGGCAATCCTGGACCACCACTGCAGCTTTGTGATGGTGATCCTGGTACACTCTCCGTCATTGTATGGAGTGGATTTCCTGATGACATTACTTTAGAATCACTTAGTCTAACTCTCACAGACACAACTAATACTGAGGAGGGTGTTAAGGTATTCTGTTTTACTATCGCATTTCCTCAAGTAGTTTTTAGAAAGTGTGTCTTCTAGTGCAATAAGCTTTTATGAGCTTTTTTCCCAGGCAGTAAAAAGATCCGGTGCGACGATATTAAATCCCGGAAGGAATACAATCATGATCAATTTACCTCCACAGAGACCCGGTTCTTATGTTTTAGGGGTTCTTACAGGGAAAATTGGTCTACTAAGTTTTAGATCTCACAGCTTTTCAAAGGGTGCACCTGCAGATAGTGATGATTTTATGAGTTATGAGAAGCCAACAAGGCCAATCTTAAAGGTAAGGATCTGTCATATGAGTGGAGAGACAGAAAATTGAATTGTGAAGGTTGTGATGTGTATTCTAAAAGGATAGAGTGTCATCCTCTGCTACTATCCTCAAATATTCTTAGTGATTCTTTTGTATGCAAATGATCTACAATTTATTATACAGAATGATTATCTGAAAGGCCTTCTATATTTCTTGAACTTTTGAAAGGTATTCAAGCCAAGGTCTCTGGTTGATCTTACTGCTGCTGTTTCATCTGGTTTATTGATGAATGAACCTCAGTGGGTTGGAATAATTGTGAAGCCAATTAGTTACTCTCTTAAGGGTGCAATTTTGCACATAGACACTGGTCCTGGGTTGACTATTGAAAAATCTCATAAGATTGAAATTGAGAGGCACGTGAATGGGCACACAAATGAGTTGGACCATACTGAAGGTTCTGAAGAAGATAGTTCTGCAGCTACTCCCGAAGTAAAGCAAATGTCTCTTCACGATGGAAATATTAAGCTGCCTGATTGGGCAAGCAATATAACTTCTGTTTTGTGGATTCCTGTGCGTGCTACCAGTGATGAACTTCCTAAAGGCGCTCCTGCAGGTGATGATTAATAA
The DNA here is from genome assembly GCA_026153255.1 of Solanum medicagineum. NCBI lineage: Eukaryota > Viridiplantae > Streptophyta > Magnoliopsida > Solanales > Solanaceae > Solanum > Solanum medicagineum. Next base: position 13,231,586 of record JAPFFP010000099.1, read on the forward strand.
ACTGGTGGTGGTTCAAGCAGCGTAGTCACAGCTCCATAAATCTGTTTTTTTTTCCACTGTCTGAACACCTGCTTTACCTATCAGGTGCAGTTGTTCCCAAGAGTCAGAACCTAGTGGAGGGACTGAGAACAATAGCTTTGAAACTTGAATTTGGGGTGTCACGGAACCAAATATTTGAAAGGTTAATCTACGTTGCTTTTTCATTTCATACTTCTAATTTTTGACACTTTTTTATGCATATTCTTGCTAGTAAGATTAATCTGGAATCTAACTTTCTTTGCAGGACAATTGCTGTGCACTTCACTGACCCCTTCTCTGTAAGTACACGAGTTACGGACAAAAGCACTGATGGGAAGTTGCTTTTGCAGGTAATCTTTTCTGCCACTTTTGTTTGATGGCATTGTTTTGGTGTGGGGTGGGGTGGGGTGAGGGTTGGGGATGGGCAGTTACAGGCTAGAGCAGTCATTTTCTCTGTTGATCAGTGGTTCTTTATTAGTATTTTGAATGTCTGGAGCATGAAATTGAAATAGAGAAGAAAAATAAATGACTTAAAGAGAAGAAAAGGCACAGAAGATGCAAGAAGCCATCTGAATTTGCATCCTTTGTGTTAGGATCACCATTGCCAGAAATGCAGACAGTTATTTCTGATGTCTGTAGTTCTGTGTTTTATGAAATTGTGTCGCTTCAGAGTCAAGAAATTGCCTGACCTTCATTAATGCCAACTCTCTCATGATTACTGTTTCCTGCTTTGTCTAGGTGATACTGCAATCACAAGTCCAAGCTACATTGACCATCTATGACTCTTGGCTGGATCTTCAAGAAGGCTTTGCTCACACTAAAAATGGTGATAAAAAGCCAATCTCTGGCTTCTTCCCCTTAGTGATCTCTCCGAAATCTAGAGCTGGAATTCTCTTCAGTGTATGCCTGGCAACTGCACCAATAAAAGGTATGCCTTGTTATTTCCAGGGAGCCGAATTATGGCAATATCATCCCTACACTTCTGCAATACTGCGGAATCTTGGATGACATTTTTCCCTGCATGCGTCTTATTAGCTATCGACCAAAAGCAGAAAAGAAGAGGAAATATCTACTGGAGTCTCCTAGGAATATTCCTTGTGGACAGTTGATAGGGATTAATTTGAAGTACATGGAGGAGGATAATGCATGCTACACATTTTTGAAACTTATTGAACTATTTTAAGAAGCTCTTTATGATATTTCATGACACTAGTTTTTACTCTTGCTTTTTCCTTTTTTTTTTTTTTGGTTTGCTTAGAAGAAGCTGAGATCCAGTGTCCTGAGAGCATTTTAAATATTAGATATGGTATTTTGGGAGATAGAGCTGCTGGTGCCCATGACCCCAATGTTGAGGAACCTAGTGGACATGATGGATCGACTCAAAGTCTGATTTTCAAGAGCTCTCTTCTTTTACAGAGACCCGTGCTTGAGCCTTGCTTTGCTGTTGGTTTTCTGCCTCTTTCTTCAACTGATCTTCAAGTAGGACAGCTTGTTAGCATGAGATGGAGAGTGGAAAGGTTAAAGAGTTTGGAAGAACATGCAGCTTCTGAAAACAATGTAAGTACTGATGATCTGCAATCCTCTATGGCAAATTGGCAATTTCGGTAACAAAGGTGATCAATCCAATGGGTCCATATAAATTGCTCAACCATTCAATAGTGCAAAGCTGTTTTTACTGTTGGATTTTCCTTTCTCCTGCTAATCAATCATCTGTGTGACTTACTGGATAACTCTCTTGAGTTTCTCAACATCTACTTAGGGGGTGTTTGGATTGGCTTATTTTAAGTGACTTATAAGTTAAAAGTCAAAAAGTTGGGTACTTTTGGCTTTTGGCTTCTTTTTGTACTTTTTCAGCTTTAAAAAAGTGCTATGTGTTATCCAAACACTTCCAAAACTTAAAAAGTGCTTAAAAGCCAAAAGCCAAAAGCCAAAAAAATAAGCCAATCCAAACACCCACTTAGACTCATGAGGAAACTTGTTATTTTCTATCAAAATTTTGAAATATAGAAAGTGATGTAAAATTCCTAATCAAGCCATGGCTGCTCATGCACACGTATATCTTTTTGATCTGGTTATTCATGTAAATTTCACACATCATGTAAACATAACTTGTAATACCATATGTGTCAAAAAATGGGACAGAAGACTTCCTTTAGATGACAAGCGCCTCCCTTTTTTTTCCTCTTTCCAGGATGATGTTCTGTATGAGGTCCATGCAAATTCAGATCACTGGATGATTGCTGGGAGGAAAAGGGGACATGTCTTACTCTCTACGAAACAAGGTTTCTTCAAGTTGTTTCTTTTATTGCTTGAGTTTCAATTTGTATTACAAATGCTTCTGTGCACTTATGTGTGCTCTGCTGGTACTCATGCTGTTTTGTACTCTGACAGGATCGAGAATAACTATTTCAGTATTATGCTTGCCCCTGGTTGCTGGATATGTTCGTCCTCCTCAGTTGGAGTTACCAAACGTTGACAAGGCCAATATTTGTTGCAACCCTCCTAGTCCACATTTGGTGTGCGTCTTCCCTCCAGCTTTGAGTTCTTCTTTCTGCATACCAGCTTGAAGCCTTTGGTCATCCTTCTGACATTTCTTTACAATTGGGTTAATCGTCCTTTCTCGTCAATAGCATTATGAGCTTCACGTGGACGGTTTAACCTGTTAACTTCGAGTCTACCAGTGTTTGTACAATATGTATTCTTTTTCCAAGTCGCAACAGTAAAGGAAGCGAGTTTTTTTAGTATCAAAGATGTAGACCTAATGTACAGAGAACAGTTTTGCTTGTACAATAGAAGAGATTCAGAGAATGAATTTCCTTGTACACGGAACAGTAGTCGACAGATAGATGAATTATGAGGTCAAAGTGATTGGTTTCACAATATGATGTGCATGCTGTGACTTACTGCGCTATATGCCTTCTGCTTTTGGCTTAAAACTTGATGGCTGACAGATACTTTTCTTTCATATATCTTCTAGTTGTTTATGTGTTCTTTGTTGAACACATTTGTATATACCAGTCCATCATTTACTAGTCCATCATTTGTTTGACACTCTTGGCTTACTCTGAAGATCTAATTGACTGACTTCCACAGCCCCATATTTCTGTTGAGATTTCTTCAATGTTCAGTTCTACATACGCCTTTTTTTTTTTGTGGGGGGGGGGGGGGGGGGGGGGGGGGCTATGGCGTTTTTGGGGCAATTGGGGTTTTTTTGGGGGGGGGATATTGCAAAACAACCCCATTGAAACTCTTTAACTCCCTGTGTCTAAAGAGAGAATAACCAGTTAATACGACCATAGGAAAAACCACACTAACTAGTAGGAGTTATTATTGATCAAAATATATCAAGTGCTCGTCATTAGTAGTAGTATTTTTATCGATTGATGTCTCGTAATTAGTTTTCTACTCAAGAAATGTATAAAAAATTATGTTATTGTTTACACGATTAATATACCGAAGCATGTATCTTCAAATAAATAAATAACTTCTCTATTACAAATTTAATCCTTTCAACTATAGAATATTAAGGAATTACCTATATCCCAAAAAAGATATTATTAGAGGTGTGCAACGGTTAGTTCGGTTCGATTTTATACATTATTAATTTGATTAATCGGTTTTTGATTTTTAAATGTACTAAACTAATAACAAACCAATAAAATATTTTTTATCGATTTTCAGTTTATCGATTTTAAGTCCTAAACATTTCGATTTTCGATTTACCCGATAAAGATGATAATGAGAATTTGCATTAATAAAAATAGATGAGTACGAAAGAGTAAAGATTAAAGACTAAATACTAGAGTGGGTAACTAATCACTTAAGTACAATAAAAATTAAAATAGGTAAAGTAATACTATAGTATCCTATTACTATTAAATTACTAATATTTAATATCTACGAAGCAGTAAAATAGTGAATTATTATAATCTTATTGGGTTATAGATTTACCCAATAGTACAATAATTTCTTTTTCAAAACCATTAAAAACCTGATAATCTAATAAACCAATAACAATAAATCAATAATATCTTTATTAGTTCTATTTATCGATCAACTCGATTTTTGCACTCTCTCAAACATTATAACATGATGCTCCAGGAAAAAAAAAAGGAAAAATAGAATAGGTTCCACCGAGATTTGAACTCGGGTTACTGGATTCAGAGTCCAATGTCCTGACCACTAGACCATGGAACCTTGTTGATATTTCAAAATATCAAAAAACTGCAAAAGAAAAATGTAACAACACCTATCCACTCCAAGGTAAAATTACCAAGAAATATGATATTATGTTAAGTTACAGCCTAAGTGAAGTATATCTTTTGAAAGGAAAAAATGTTTACCGATCCAACATTAACCTTAGCTTAGGCCTTGTTTTAAGGACCCCAAATATTCCGGCAAGTTTTAATGTAAAACACAAAAAAACAGGAGAGAAGGAATAATGAGGTGTTAGGTGTGTCATCCCCGTCAAACCTTTTCACTTGTCAAGTCTATATTGATAGTTGAAACGTCGTAAAAATATATATTTCTCAGGTGATGTTTGTTACAAATCACTATCTTCATTCTTTTTTCTTGTTATAGCACTAACGAAAAGCTCACACTTCATTTGTATTATTCACCACCTAAAAATGACTAGAATCGAAAAAGTTATTCAGAGCTTATACCTATTTAATTGCAAGATTAGAGTTTTTTAACTTTTGAATATTAAAATTGCAATTTGAATTCCTTCTTTTAAAAAATTAATCCAAAATTAATGAGGTATTCTGATTAGTAGGTTTACATAAATCACATAATGTAAAGAGTTAATTCTCATTTTTTCCTACCCTTTTTTCATTTACAGAAATCCTTTAAAAGACATGGTAATCCGAATACATTATTCAATTATAGATACAAAAATGAACATTTTTATGTATCAGTAAGTAACATTTAAAACATAATACATTAAACATAGAGATAATTTAAGAATCAAAATTGATGTATCCAGATTACTAAATTAATGTATCCAAATGGAAAAAAGAATTTTTAATTTTTTTGAAAATGAATAAGATTAATAAAAAATATGATAAATAAAGAAATATAATTAGGTAATTATTCCTCATTATGGATCAAAAGTCCAAAACATCATTGGAATGGACAATAGAAAATTAGGAGAGAAGAAATATCATGAATTGTTTGGTCTTAAATCTTAATCAACATATTTAGGTGGCCATCTAATATTCCAATTTATATAAGCCAAATATGTCTATAGAGATAGCTTATTTCCATCAATCTCGAATGGAGCCAAAGATTGACTATTTTTCGGCTTTGGAGTATGGTGGAATAAAGCAAAATGCTCTTTAAACTGTCTGCGCTTCTTTCATTTGTGAAGTAGCAGTTA
>JAPFFP010000099.1:13238604-13257741 GCA_026153255.1 Solanum medicagineum
GCGCAGACAGTTTAAAGAATCATTTTGCTTTATTCCATCATACCCCAAAGCCAAAAAATAGTGAATCTTTGGCTCCACCCAAGATTGATGGAAGTGCTCAATCAAATACCGTGAACTAAAATTTAGAACAAGAGAGTAGTACAATATTGTGAACAAAAATGGAAATTTCATAAAGTCAATATTTTGAACTATAGAATTTTGGAAATGCCGGTAGACAGAAGGACCGGTAGAATTTAATACTCAACTCCCTAACTTATTTCCACGTACAATTCTAATATCTAACTAACCAGTAATGATTTTCAGGTCCACATATTTTCAAATTTTCATTTAAAGTCATTTTTTTCTACTATACGTATGATAATGACCCCCCAACAACTCTGCCCCTAGCTTATTTACCCCAAATTAATTCTCCATCTCAATGATTTTTAACTTTCTTTTTAGTTTCTCTGGTAACTTCTTCGATTACTTTGTTATATTTATATATTGTCATTTATTTTTTACTTTAGCCGTTTTTATTTTTATTTTTTTTTCTTTTCTCATATCTAGTATTTTCTGCTTATGGGGTTTGATATTTTTGATATTTTTGAGATGAAGGTCTTTCGGAGACAATATCTCTATCTCTATGAGATGGTGATAAGGTCTGCATACACTTTATCCTTCCTAGACTCCACTTGTGCAATTCCAGTGCGGTTGTTTTTTTTTGTAACTTCTTAGATAGAATTAAAGTTTAGATTCCAACTAAACATTTGATACTTTAAACCATTATGGTTAACATCTTTCTAAGGAAGTAATCTTGTATGTCCAGTTTTTTTCAATCGTAATTGTTGCACAACTTATTAATTCCAGGTGATATTTGACACTTTTTAAATCATAATGTCCACTATATTGTGAGAAAAATAATATAAATCTCGTCCAACTTTATTTCAAAGAAATTTTTTATTGAAATATCATAATCACAACTAAAATAACATTTGTAATAAATTGAAAAACCAAATCTTCCCAACTTCTTTTTGTTTGAACAATATCATATTTTGTATATGTAGTTAAAAAGTTTCATACATAAAGTCATCCTTTCTTGATTATATAATAACTCTCTCTTTCTACCATTCTTAAACCACAAATCTTCAATTCTATCATAAATTTGATAGTGATCAAATCAGGAAAATACAATACAAAGAATAAGCAAATTAGCTCTAGTTGAAATATTTATTGAACTTCTCTAACCGCAATACATCATTATGTATCGTCAATTATGACCTCTAATTTCGTCTAAAAGTTGAACGAGTCAACAAATTCGTCCTGCATGATAATTTTGTGTCATATGTGACATCCTACGGGTATCATGTCACGTCAGATATATCTGTATGCTTTGTTCAATTTAAGGATATACTTTTTTCAAAATTCAAAGATATAAAATATGAGATAAAGTTAAATTGAAAGATGTATTTATATATTATGCCAAAACATTATGTACAAATTACAATAGATTATCACCATATAAAGAAAACAATTTCAAATTCCCTCATCAAAATGGGGAAATAACACTCGATATACATGTCATTTTCTGAATTTTCCAAATCTGAACTAATCTAATAGATATTACTTATCTTATCATTTATTGCGTCTGGGTCCACTTCGCTTCCCCAGATTACCACATAGGCCCCTACAAAATAAAAAAGTAGAAAACCAGTACCCATAACTTACACTAGTATCACTATATGGACTGTATTTCCTATTACTTCTTTTTTATCATAGGAATATATTTTGCGATTTTCAGCAAACTTTTTTTTGATTTTTCATCAATGTCCATATTAGTATTGACAATTCGACTAAATTCGAATAACACGTTACAAAATTCAAATATCCAAGACCCGGACCAACATCGCGGAGAAGTTCCACGATTTTCAACAGAGATTGTTGAGTCTCCAATCCAGTCTTACTTCACTGGGCCCTACAAAATGCTGACTTGGCTTGTTAAATGATATGACGTGGCTGTTGACCATGAAGGCTGTGACCCGCTCCGAAACCCGAATGTCTTCCATCTTCAATTCTTGCAGTCTCTTCACGTACTCCGGCACGTGCACCAGATCCCACACTACCCCTACGCCGCCGGGTTTCAGTACCCTCACCACCTCCCCCAACACCCTCATCCTCTCCGCCGCAGCCTCCGCCGTTTTCTGCCCGAACTCCTTCCCCACCGTGTGTACGAACGCCGCCGATGCCACGACGTCGAAGTAGTTATCGCTGAACGGAAGCTTTCTCGGGTCACCCGACCGGCACGTGACGTACTCCTGAACCCCTTCAAGCCCCGCAGTTCGGAGAGTGGAGATAGACCGGGTCGGTGTCGGATGTAACCCGACGACCCGACCGGATGACCCGGATTTCTTCAGCTGGAGGGCGACGGTGTTGAGAAGGATACCACGGCCACAGCCGAGGTCAAGAGCATGCTTGACAGAAGACCAATCACCGACGGCGTTCACCATCCGCTGTGCCATTTCCCAGTGGAGCGCAACGGAAGAGTAGAAGATATTACCGGCGGCGTAGAAGAGGCAGACAGCGGAGAGTGCAGTGACGGAACCGGTGAATCCGGCGGCGAAACGAGCTGAGCTGGGGCCAGGTAAGAAATGCTGGAAGAAGTAGCAGATGGGCTCGAAGTAAACTAGAAAAAGCACAGAGAGTACAGAGAAGAAGATGGCATGGACCAGTAAGAAAACTGGTGTATGCCAATCATCAACCCCATATATCGAATAGATCTGTCCCCAATCTCTACCAGGTTTCCCCATTCTTTTGCTTAGTTCTTCTTCAAGAGAACAATTCTCATTGAAATTTCAAAACCCCTTTTGAATTAATCTGCAAAAATCATAAAACCATTAACATTTCTGTATATACAAACCCCAAGAAAGAAGACAAAACAACCATTTGAAAGGAGTGATCAACAGCTTAACGTTGAGTGATTTTATCAGATCCCAAAGCAGTGAGCAAAAGAGTTAGTAGGAAGCACGATGTCAGAGAGAGATCAGTAGTGGAATTTGCAAATTCTGGTAAAAGAAAAACCAGTAGTGGTCCTTTATTGCTTTCTGGGTATCTGTATAGTATTAATAATGGTGATGTAATGCCGCGTTTGTTTGTTTGATTGATTCGTCACATTATGGAGAGTGCTCTCTGATGATGATGATGAGAAAAAGCTCTGAACAAGTTGTTACCAGTGCCCAGTGCTGTGTGGGGTTTGTTCTAATTCATACTCCATTTATGTATGCAGGAAAACAAGATAGTTGTAGGTTTTGGGTCGGGTCAGACTGGGTTGGAGCTTCATGTTAATAAACGAAAAGTCCATGTCAGTGGTTAATGAAATGAATGAAATTTTTCTCGTAAGATTTGAACATATTCCCTTAACTTTTGATGGTAAGTCAGACTCAAAATCTAATTTTATATGGTATCAAAATTTATATCATCTAATGTTGAGTATCAAAATTAAAATTTGTCCACCGTCATTTATCTAGTATTAGGCGTGAGCTGGGATATTAAAAAAAAGAAAAACTTTTAAATATATGATTAATGAGATTCATGATCTCCTTGTGTAACTTGGACAATCTTCTTATCTTTAAGCGAAGTTTTAGATATGAGTTTGACTAAAAATCAAATTTTAAGTAATAATATTAGATATTAGTTCAAATGAATTTAAAATTTTTGGTTTTTTCTTTAATCATATATGTATTAGGAAATAGAAGTGAGATTAAGATTTGGACTTTATAGAATTGAAAATTAATAAAATATTTTTTACATTGTCTTTACTTTCTTCTTTAATACATTTAAATTATTTTAACAATTATTTAAATTTTATTTTTCATCCGACAAGACCACAAGATTATAAAAAAAATATATTTTTTATATATCATTAATTTAAGTTCATAATAATTTTTCAAAAAATATTATCATTTTAAATTTTATATCGAGACAAAATCAAATAATCACATTGAACCATAGAATATCTAAACTCACTTTAGGTTTATCACTATTAAGAAATCTAGCATCAAATATTACTAATAATTAATTTATAAATTTCAAATTTTAAAATGAGGTGACGGTGGGGGCAGGAATATTGAAAAAAAATGCTCAAATTAACTGACTCCATATGGATGTGTAGGATTTGATGTTTACATAATCCCAAATTAATTTCAATTAACCTAAAGTCCTGCCGCCACCCCCTCTTTCTTTTTTTCCTTTTTCTATATTAAATGAATATTACTTTATAAAAATAAAAATTATTGAATCAGATTCATCAAACCAGTAACGCTAATTAACTCAAAGAGAATAACATTTATAAGAATTTTCGACGATAAAAAATATATTCACATCGTAAGAATTTTTCAATTATCATTAAATCAAATCATGATTACGTCAGATTTTTTTTTTTTTTTTTGCAAAGAAAAATTTATAAGCCTCTTGAAAAAGTATCCATGTTAAAATACCATAAACATTTTTACATTATAAAATATTATTTCTATTTCAAGAATTTATGTAGTTATCTGTCAATTATGTCTATTTTACTTTTTTGAAAAAGAAAAATATTAAAGTCCACATTCACATTGATAATTAGGTTTATGGGACCCATATAACCTAAATAATCATGTATTAGTTCTTTTTTTTTCATTATTAAAAAGCAAAAAGAGTAATTATGTTAAATGTAGGTAAAGTTTCAATGCTCAACTGCTATATATAAAACGTAGAGATTGTTCACATAATTATTAGGGGTAATGAAAGCCTAATTCAAATTAATATAATTATTAGGGATAATTAGTGGTTATAATTTTCATTTTTTAGAATTGAATTAGGTAGATTTTGATTAATTTTTTATATATTTTTTTTTATCATATTGTTATGAAAAAATTACAATAAATAATACTTCTCCTATAGTTTTTGAATATCTTAATTATTTTAAAATATCAAATTAATTTAATCTAACTTAACATTGACCCACATCGTCAAAGCTGATACGGGAGTAACTTTGACCCATGTCGTCAAGGCTGACACAAGAGTGGTTCTGATACCATCTGTAACGACTCAGCCTGCTAGTGATATTTTCTGCTCTGGGCCTAGGTCCTCATGACTTTAAAACACATCACTAATAGGTAAGACATGTTTATTTATTACCAACATCTCTCATGTGTTTTGTCGATGCGGGACTTCTTAAGATAGAATTATTATAAAATTATACTTAGTATATTATTATATATTTCAACTTTTTTATTTTATTTTTCACTCAATATTCGATGTCCACATTGAAGTCCAACTATATCTAAATTTATGTTGCGTAAGACTTCATCGAGGAAACATTATCTTTGATCACTAAATTGTAGCATATGGACCACTGATTTTTTTTCTTCATTTAACTGATTTATTTTTTAATCCATAGACTATAGTTTTAAACGGATCAACGCGTAATGAGGTTATACATAGCTCATTGATATGAGTCAATGTTTTGTCGTGTTATGATATTAAATAATATTATTATACTAATTAAATGTAGCTAGCAATTAGTCAAAATCAATAGGAGAAGGTGAAATTCCATTGAGGATTTTAAAAGTATTTTGTGGAAAAATAAGATTGTGGACTTTGCGCTAATCAAGGGACTGTTTAGTCAATAGGAAACAAGATTAAACAAAATTATTGTATCTTATTATTGCAATCTTCTTTTAAAAATATGCTTTAGAAGCCAAGTCAATAACCTTCTCCTTCAATATTCAAACCAATTTTTTTCTTTAATTAAGGGTGTTAAAAGGAGGAATTCGACTGAATTTAGACAGATTAAAATAAATTTAATAAATAAATAGATAAATTTATGAATTAAATAAAAGTTATTTGAATTAAAGTGGAATAAATTCGAATAAGGTCATTTGCATTTTTATTTTTATTTTGTCCTGGTCTTTAATATTTGATCATAACAAACACTAGTATTTTTGTAATTCATATATTTTCACATTATAATATCTTACAAATTATATGTCCCACGATGCTTACCTTTAAAAGAACTTGTGTCTTCCGGCATAAGTTTGATTGTTAAAAAGCAAAAATGAAAGACTAACTCATTTGAAAAGTAATTTGTACAATTTCATGATCAAAATGAGCTAAACAATTAATTATAGCTCATTTTTTCACTTCTTCATAAAATAATCCTTTTATTTCTATGAGATAGTGATAAGATTTGCATACATTCTATTTTATCTAGACTATACTTGTGAAATTTTACTGAATATATTATTATTTTTGCATATTTTTATAATTTATTTACATGGGTAATATTTTTTTATATAATTTTACATGCTTAATATATTTCCTTATATACAACAACAACAACAACATACTCAGTATAATCCCACAAGTGGGGTCTGGGGAGGGTAGATTGTACGCAGACCTTACCGCTACCTCAAAGAAGTAGAGAGGCTGTTTCCCAGAACCCTATTTCCTTATATACCTTTATATAAATATTTGTTAAAAATATTTTTACGAATTAATTTTGACTACAAATCCATCTAACTTTTGAATTAATTAAATCAAAATAGATTGGATAATTATTAATATAACTTATTCAGACTTCAAAATATTCCTCATTTCTTTTTTTTTTTTTCAATTCTTAACAAATAATATATGATGTAATTTATCTTTAGGATCACTCGGTTTCTATTTCGTGGTCACTTTTCTTCTCCATTAAATTTAATTAATTATCTATGAGATATATATATATTTTTCCTATACGATACCACTTTTTTCAACACGCATTGAGCCATAAGACAAGTTTACCCCTCCTTGCATGATTCATGCATTATATTAAGGAGCTCATATAAGGGTATTTTCGTCATTTGGAGAAAAGTCTTTTGATTTTTTTTTTCTCTCTTCAACCTTTATCACTAATTCTAGAATCATAATTTATATGACATATTTTTTTTAGTTCATTTCAAATAAACAAGGTAATTTAATTTTAAATACATCAAATGAATGAATAAGTATATCACTCAGAGCAATTTATGTGCTTTTTAGTCTGTCTCAAATGAATAAGTATTGATATATTTTCATTGTTTCATTTTATTTGGCGTCCTTTCTCTTTTGATTCATCATAAAAAGGTTGTCACTTTAGTTGAAAACAATTTAACTTCAAAATTCTTCTTTTACAATTGATGAAATGAATTTTAATCACACAAATATCTATGAATTATGTTAGACCACAAATTTAATTTTTTTTAAAATACCGTGTCAAGTCAAAAGTGCCACATAAACTACGACGAAGAAAATAACTTTTATCTTAATAAATTAATTTATAATTTCAAAAATATCTTTTCTTCAACTTTTAATTATCCAAAATTATATTGAAATGAATTATAAGTTTCAAATTCGCCCTTGTTAATGGGAAAAAGTAAAAAAAAACACTCATCCATTTAGTGATTTAGTTTTATGAGGTACACATTTAAATTTGTTAGTCCCCAAATTAAATATTAAATATCGAATATTGAATTGAAAACAACACAACATCATAAGAATATATATCACTTATCATATATATATATATATAAATTTTATTTAAAAAATTTTCTCCAATCAAATATTTTATAAAATAGGACGAAAAAAGTATTTTTCATTATCATAATAATAAATGTAGGTAAGAATTTAATATAAAGATAAATAATAGATTCTAAAGGTAAAGAACGCGGGAATGGCTTAAAAAATTATCCAAGTGTAGATGGGATAGTGATAGAATAAAGTCTTTTTTTTTTCTTTTATATATTTGAATTTTTGACGGTGCTTTAATTTCCTAGTAAAATATTATAATAAAATTATCTTTCTTCCTTTTTCTACCTCTTGTTTAAATCACAGTGAAAAAGTATTCCTAATACTTTTTTCTTTTTTGGTACAATGAGTACATATTACTTTAATTAGTCGTTACGTATTCAATTAAATTTAGTAATTATAATTTTGATTTGATATTTATATTAAAAAATTTATAATATAAAATTCATAAATTCAAAATTATATTTTTGGTTTTAAATTTAGGGAAAACTAAATTTGTACCCTTCTAAAACAAATTATTTATATTTATATACCTCGTTACATTTTGTACCCCTGATGTCAGCACTACTTATATGATAAACCAATAAGGTATACATATACCAACAAGATATCACACATGATTAAGTTTAATCCTTTTTAATACCGATATGGTAGAAATATACTTACAGAGTATATAATGAATATATTTTCTACTAATTTAGAGTTTGATAATTATTTTATTATTTCTTAAAAAAATCATATATACCAATTGAGTATCAATATACTATCAGAGTATTACAAAATATTGAGTTCCTCCTATGATACCGCTATAATATATATATATCGTCAAAATATATTTCATAGTATTTATGCTGACGTCAATATGACGTCAACACACGAAATAAAAAGAGATAAATAGGTAAAAAGATAAATAAGTTGAATAATAAATTTATAAAAAATAAATAATTTAAATTTAATCTATTAAGAATAAATAATTTTAAATTAGATTGATTTTATTTTATTTTTTCTCAAATTTATGGACAGAAAAGGTGACAATAAGAAGTCCAAAGTGAAATAGATGATCCTATCCAAAACTTTGAATTTTACTGGTTGGTACGAAAAAACACATGCAAGAAGACAAGAGATGCCTCTCTGTATCCCAGTTACTGTAATGTCCAATCAGCAACTAAAATAAGATATTATCTTATATGATAATTATATGATAATTTAATATTTAGTTTGTAGTTGGAGGACATAAATTAAATATCAGTTAAAATCAAATTAAAGAATATATTTATATATTATATCAAAATTTTATTTAAGATTTTTTATGTGAAATTGAAATTATAGAAAAAAATTATTATTTCATATTTACTTAAAATTATTATTTCATATTAAATCAAGATGTGACTATTTACATGTGCTAGTTCATGTGAAAAATTTTACGATTAAAGTGGGAGATTTCATTAATATTGGTCATTTACCTATTAAATGTTAACATGTTTCCTTATCAATAGAGAATCTCTTCCAGAATAGACTATAGAGTAATTAAAATTTAGGAAGGGAAACATCAAATTATATTATATTTTCTCATAAAAGGCAAGGAAACCAAAAGCGGTTTGTTTTCCCTAATTATATTTTCTCATATTATATTTTCTTTTCCCTAATTTTCCATTTTTCTGCGAAAATGATATCCTAATCAAATTAATTTGTTATATATCAAATTTGGCCACTTTGCTTGAAAAGAATAATTTCTTAATATGATGTGTTGTTGTCTGCTTTTGAGTCGAGCTATATTATTTTACTTGAAAATATTCACACTATAAAAGTATATTTCGACATATCTTATGTAATTTTTCTCGTTGTTATTTTTTAGCCATCATTATAAGATTTTATTCACATCTTAAAAAAAAAATTCCGAACTAAATTTACATAATTAATCTATCTTCAAACTAAGCTCTACGTAATCCATCACCTTAATAAGGTGACCTTATGATATTATCTAAAGATAAATTGTGTGAAGTAATTTCACATAAAAATAATAGATCGGAACAAGAAAAGGTTCACTTTGACAAACAGTAAATAGTGGTGGAGTCAAGATTAAGAGTTTGAGATTTAAAAATACATATATATCGTAAAACATATTTTTGTAATACCGTCCGAATTAATGAATATACATTTAGCTCTGCCCGCCTGTAATAATAGTAAATCAGGTCAATCACCACCATAATTTCATATGCGTCTCGCCATATTATTGGCTCAAATGCTAATTATTTGAATTTATATTGAATGAAACTTACATAATTCTTTTCAAAAAAAATTATAATATTAAATAGAATATATCCCTATATATGTTCTTCTAATTAGTAATATGAGACTTTATGAGTAATCTCGTTCGCATTGTCCATCTAAAAGAAAAGAGAGAAAGCACACCTATATATATTAGTGCATTTAGAATTAAATTACTTAATATGATACAATAAAATTTCATTTATTTTTTCTTTTTTAGGGAAGTGACAGTAAAAAGCATTAATTGGAATAATAAAATAAATCTTTGATGATAAGATGATTATATCACAAAAAATTTTTGCCAAAAACTATGACTGAATTTATTAAAGAAATGATAGTACTATATCATTTAATTACATTAATTACGATATCAGTTTTGTTTCTATTTAGGTGCAAAGCACAACATGAAACTAATTAAGTTAATAAGCATCTATTTTTTGTTTTGTCTTCTTGTGTCCAATGACAGACGTGTCAAAATCTGGTAGGTATTTTTTATAATATTCTCTCCGTCCCAAATTACTTGAATTTTTGAGATTTTTTTTAATGTTTAAAATAGTTTAATTGTTCAAAGTTCAAGATAAAACTTTTTCCATATTCGCTGTTTCACTTATTGAAGTGATATTTTCTAAGAGATAAATTACACTATATATTAATGATTTTATAAGGGGTAATAGTGAAAAATATGGTTTAAATTTTATTTTTGAATGTTTCTCTTAATATGTGTCCATCACCTCACAAATTCAATTATAATGGGACGTGAGGAGTAATATTTTTATCATAATAAGTTAAATTTCTTTTGTGAAATTAATCTTTCATATTATGTGATATATTATTTATTCTCCCCAATAACAATTTTAAGAAAAGAATTTAAGTGAGTATTGAAACAAACATAATATGTTATGAGTAAATCATTTTTTAAAATAAATATTTATATATTTGTAGAAAATTGTTATTAGTGCAATGCTTAGCTAAAGGTTAAAGATTGTTCTTTTTTTTGTTGTTGGAATTTTGGTGATTTTTAAATTTAAATTTAGGAGTTTTCCTCTTTTAATCACCTAGGTGAATAAAAAAGGTTCATGAATATTATCAATTTAAAATTCGTCCTCAGAAAAACAATATGTCGAAACAAAGTACATAAATTTTCGCTCTTGTCCTTACGTACTTTGTTCACTTTTACTTGTCACTATTTCACTTTTTAAGTTCAAACTTGACTAAACTTCAAAGCTAAATTGAAGTAACTAAATTTAATATTTGAAATTTACAATTTAAATGGTTAAAAAACTATACGAAAAAATACTATAAATTGCAATCCTTTTCATATTAACATGATGGAAAAATACATCTTAAAATATTGGTCAAAATTCATAGAGTTTGAGTTCGATAAGTGAAATTGTGACAAGTAAAAGTAAGATCTAAAGATTATAAAACAGATTGAAAATATTATGGAAACGTAATACTACTATGAACATGCTAAATCCTCAAAACGAATTAATAGGCTGACACATTGTGATCTATAAAATTAAATGTTGGGAAGCAAAAGATGTAAAATATACTAGGATCTAAGCAAAGTCCATGCATGCTTTAAAAATGGGCAAAAATTAGTGATGTGTAGCTAGGTCAGATTTTGCATGTGCAAGGTCTTCCATATGATGACCAAATCCATTATTAAAAACCAATATAGTCAATATAGATTGGACCCTCTAAAAAAAACCTAGTATCTAGGGAAGGTTGCTTGTACTAATTAACAAGTTATGAATTTTAAGATTAAGATTTGTTTGTCTTAATATGAAACATGCATGTCATAGTCAATTAAGGTCATCGTAATACCTAATTTAAGTTACATATACTGATAGTGTAGGAATAAACTTAGAAGTTGAGCACCCTATATCATGCGTTTATAAGCGAGGATTGGATATGTCATTTTGGTTATGCAAAATTTATTGGTTAATGTAGGATTCGATAAAAAGAATTACGAATCGACGCTGAAACACCATATACTCTCTCCGTCCATGTTTACTTATCCCTAATTGACTTAGAACGAGGATTAAGAAATAGTAAATGGTATGGGTAATTTTATCAAATCACCTTTTGAATATAATAAATACAATGTCTTGAAAGATGTAATAGAAATAATGATAAGAGCAAATTAGGAACTACTCAAGTGTAAAATTATCTCTTGATTTCATAAACTAGATAAGTATTGTTGGACATCCCGAAATAGTATAATGAACAAGTAAAGATAAATATGATTCCATGGTTTGATGCACATTATTAATTACGAATTCCATCAAACTTAATATTTTTAATTTAAAGTTTGTATATGTATTAAAAAGAATCTATTAAATTTTGATGAAATCTTATATGAAATTTCGGAATTGCTTCTCCTTGATTCCCAAATATTATGGCACCTTCATGAGTCTTATATGAAACACTTCATTGTTTTACTTTCTTTACACTCAAAAGGATCTTCACTAAACATATTGAGATGGCAATGTACGTAATGATGATCCTTTTCAAAAGAAATGTTCACATTCTCTTAATTTATTTGAAAACAAATGTGAGAGTTACAACTTAGACAAATTAAAGTAGTTACCTTTCATATATATATATACACACACTTCGATTTTCTTTCATAAGAAGAAAAGTTATATCGCATGTAAAATCAGGAGCGAAGCTACACTATTTTGAGTGGGTTCATTTGAATTCCTTTAAGCGGAAAATTATACTATTTATATATGAATTAAAATAATTTTTTATATATATATTGTATATGTCGAACCCCCTTCAACTAGTTCGCGTGTCTATTTTCTTCAGATTTCAAAACTCCTTGATAAAAATTCTGACTCCACCACATGCGTGGCCCAATTAAATTGCAATTGTGGAACCAAAACTAACTACCTCATGGCACATGTTCATGTTTCTATAACTCAATTGGGACAGCACATGCAATATCCGTTTGTTTTATTGAGGTAAAAGCAATCAGAAAAACAATCAAAGCTCATGGACTTTATAGTCTCTGCAATTAGGTATCTTATATGACACATAAAGAGAGTACTATAATTTTTCATTCTAAGTTTTCAAATTTTTGTTGTGCAGTAAATTTTATCCTCCTCAGGCCTCATTTCTGATAAGATTTGCATATATTTATCCTCGTTAGACCTCACATGTAGAATTCCATTATATATGTTATTGTTGTTGTTTTGTGGTGTGGTACGGTATGAAATTTGATGGATGATGTCGTGATGGGCCTGTCTCTGATACCTATATATCTTCATTTAACTATTAAGACTTATATTCTTGGCAAGATTCGAACATATTACGTATGCTTAATCCACACATCATTATACATAATGTTACTTCAAGAAAAGGGGAAAATCCAGACAAAATTATGAGACAATCAACCAAATGAAGTGTAAATCTCATTAACTGAAGAATAGTGCCAATCAGATTATTTATATTATACAGAAAAAATGGAAAAATCAGATACACAAAATATCTACATATACAATGGCCAACTGTTCCTTTACAAAGACTTGGGCCTAAAACACAATGGCCCAATAGCAAAAATAAAAAGTAGCCCACATCTCTGAATAAACTTTGGGCCTTCTTAGTTTATGTTAAATAATAATCTAATGTTTAGTAAAATGGTATCTAATTAGCGTTGCAATCTTTTTGAACAGTGGTGAACTCAGAAATTTTACTAAGAATGTCCAAGATTTAATATATATGTTAAAAAATAATACATAATATAATTTTTCGACGAAAGGTGTCCAATTGGCCATCTTGGACCCTATGTGGTTTATGGCAAAGCCTAAATGTGTCAAAATGAGCCCAAACATAGGTAATCTGCCAGAATTTTATGGGTTGGACTAAAGATAATTTGAATTGGGTTCAGTGTCAACTCCTTCAAGCCTTAACACATTTTGAAAGAAGCTTCAATTAAGCCCAATTTAATCTTCAATTTCAACTCATTTTAAGGCTCTTTACTTGTGTTGATGTAATGTATGTTTTCTATCTATTTTATATTTCTTATCATTTATCCATCTATTTGTAACTTTATATCTCTTTATTCTCTTGAGTTGAAATCCAAATTCTAGTTATAAAAAGTAAAACAATATGTTAAAATTATTAATATTGAGCGGGCCACATTGACCCATCTCGAATTTTAGCCCATTTGAGCCCAAAGTAAATTTGGGCGCACTATAACCCAACCCAATTTTTATTTAAATCCATTTTAACATTTTCAATTTGAATTCAACCCGTCTGTTTGACACCCTTGGCTACGTCAATGTTTCTAAATAGTCTGGTTTTATTTGATGACATTTTCTCTTTAATGAACCTTACGCAATACGATTTGAAATTAATCATAACTTGAAAATAGATACTGAATATTGAATATGAGAAGCGAAAAAAGAAAGACTCAACTATAAATATAGATATGTAAGACGAACATTTAATTCTATATATATTTCTATCTTTATCTCGTATATGCTCTTGTCACTATCGTATTCGACATGTATATATAACAAAAATATTTTAAAAGGGATGGGCCTCTAGTTTCTTTAATTTGTGTAACGTAGAAAGGAAAAAGATAGCTTGAACTTGGAGGTGTCCAATTGGAATTTAACTAGAAAAAACACAACTTGCATTAAAAACAAGAAATAAAAGCATCTCAACTGTAAATGGACATATGGCACTAACCCACACCTTAACTATATTGCATGTTCATGTACATGAACCTTATAAAAAAATATTTTCAACTTATAAATAAATTATTTTGAAGAATTTTTGCATTCTCAATATAATTTACCCCCCCCCCCCCGCCTTTTTTTTTTAATAAGTTATAATACTCCTAATAACTTGTCAATTTAACATAATAATGTAAAAAACAAAGTTATATGTAACATTTAAGTAATACTGACTTTTAGTCTCTTTGGTCAAACTTATAAAAAGTCAAAAATATTTAATATGTTTTGAAAGAAAGGATACTCATCTTAATTATAAATAAGTCTTAGAATAATCTTTCATCTTAATTCAGACAAATGATCAATTTAAGAGGACCATCCATGAGGCTGTCGCAAAGACAATTTCTTGATTTTCGAGGTTGTTGGATAGAAAGAATTAAGATGTTTGGCTAAGAAAAGAAAATGCATTATTTGATTAGTAGTAGTTAAATTCTTTGTAGAAGATATTTCTCAAAAACATAAAATATTCCTTAAAAAAATAAGATTGATCAGTCAAAACTCCTATTTTGTGGGGAGTTCGAGAAAGAGTTCAATCAGAAAAATTTATTATATATTTTTATTAGAGACTATTTTTAAGATTTGAATCACAAAAAAAAGACCCGATCACAAATATATATTATATGTAGCTTTATCTTGCATTTTTTTTCGAGACTATTTTCGAAACTTAAACCGTGACCCGCTGATTGTATGACATTAATTGTACCAGTTATCCCTCCTTTAAAAAGTCTACGAAACGACAATATTGGAGAGTTTCCAAGTACACGTGGCAATGGTTGATTAAGTTGGAAGGTGAACTTGGACATTGACTAGATCATTACAAAGCTTGTCTAATTAATAACTCAGCCTGCGCCTTCCACGCTGACGCCCATATCTAAGGCGGTCTCGTGGCCCATAGATAAAATAGCTCTGCCTAAATTGATGGTACAAATGTACATACAACTATATATATAGCGCATATCACATTATTTTGGATCATGCATACAATACTACTTGAAAAATCTTTTCTACTTTTCTAGCTTGAAAAAGTGTGTACATATATATATCGATCGATTCAATTGGATATGGTTTGTTTTTGCTTTTTGGTTGATCAGAAGAAGATGATGAGGCAGAGTAAGCCCGTGGCCGGTTCGTGTTCACGTTGCGGCCACGGCGCTCAAGTTGCTGATATGCGGACCGCTACCAGATTTTGTTACGTCCCTTTTTACTGGAAATCTTGGAAGGCTATTGTCTGTAGTTTCTGTGGTGCTATTCTAAAGTCTTACAGATAATAATAAGAATAAATAAATATATATATATATATCAAGGTGAAATTTCTTACTTCGTAATCGTGTATATATATAGAGAGTCTTGTGTTCATGATTTTGATAATGTCAAATGGAAGGATTTTTTCTTTTCTGGACGTTTAAAATTCTAAATTATTCATGTTTCAGCATTAATTTTACGTACAAATTTTCTGGAGAAATGATTGTGTTTTAATCGGTGTTGCTTGAACCAGGGGAGGACCTGGGAGGGGTGAGGGGTTCATCTGAACCCCCGCGTCAAAAAATTATATTGTATATATAAGGTAAATTTTTTATATTTTTGTATATATATTAAACTTGAACCCCTTAAATAATAAACAAAGTTTAGCATAATTGTAGGTCCTTTTTAAATGAACTCTCATGCTCATAATTCGAATCTCAAAATTGTATTTTGTTGATTTATTCACATATTTATACTTTTATTTTATTTCGAATTCCCCGAATTAAAATCCTAAATCTGTCACTGAATCTTGAACCCTCAAAAATATTCTACTGAAAGTACTAGAGACGATGAATCTTAGATCACGCTAATTAATAAAATAAACAAGGATTGTGTAGTAGAATATTTATATATATTGCTCAATCACATTAGATAGCTAGCTAAGATTCATTTTGTCTATTACTACCACAAATAAAGGATTTTGCTACAATTATTTATTGAACTATAATGTAAATTGTCACTATATTATACTTAGTAACAATAATAACTATGAGTATTTATAATTAATATTTTATATAATTATTGCTAAAAACATAAGCAACTAGTAATATTAACTCAATTATCATTATATATTTTTGTGACAATAAAACATATCTATTAATAAGATATTGAATAAATGTATCTTTTATTATAACTAGAGGTGGCAAAATAAGTCCAAACATAAGCAGCCTGTCCAATCAGTCCATAATCTTATGGGTTGAGTTCGGTATGATTTAGAATTAGACTAATTTTCAGTCCAATATAATTTAACCCATTATAAAATAATTCCGATCTAAGCCCAATAAGATTTTCACTTCAGTCCAATGTACCATTTATTTTGTATTTTCAATGCTAGTTTTAAATTAAGTGGGTTAAATTGGGTGGGTCATGACCCAATTCAATTTTAGCCCATTTGAGCCCAAAGTACATTTGGGCGGGTCAAGAGCCAACCCGATATTTAATGCGATCCATTTTAACTTTCATAATTTCATCCCAACTCGCCTATTTGACAGCTAATCACAATTAATGCATCAAATAAATTAAGTGATAGCTGCTTAATTCATAATCACTGTCCCAACTGCTAACAGAATTTGAAAGAGACTGTTTGAATTGTCTATGCTTTTTTTCTTTTTAAAATTGAAATATATATCGTTGAATGCACTATGATTAATGTTCACACTCATGTTAATGCAATTGCTACATTTCACATGTACTTAAATCGACATTTGAGGAGTTGTCCACTTTCTCTTGCATGTATCATATTTTGATCAACCACTAAATTTTAAATTGACATATATCAAGAATATTAATTATGACTTGAAATTTTAAACACGTGACAATTTAAAGTTGATTTTCATCAAAGTGCCACACATTTTAAAAAGTTTAAAAAATTAAAAGCTAATAACTTTGAAAATGTGGTTGTAGATTTTCGGCCTACCTTATCTCATGGGCGAATCTTCAAAGTATAAACGATATAAAAGTTAGAGTTTATTCTACGAAACAAATGGAGGTAAATGTTTAAAAATGCCATTTCTAATTTCTCGTAAATTATGATAAATTATCTAAATAAACAATTTATTTTATTATTTTTTTTTAAATTCTCCACCAATTGAAAAAATTACAAAAATCTCTGCTCTCTCATATTCATGGATACAAAACTTGACTCAATATATCATGAAATTAAGTGATGTATCCGAAATAGAGTCGTGATATATCAGAATGTTTTAAATTGTATCTGGATTCTATTACATTTAAGAAACTTTTGTAAATTAAAAGAGTAGAGATAGAATATAATTACCTCCTCACACTATAGGATTTCTAAAATTTCTACGTAAACTATCCCAAATAGTTCGATTTTATTTCTGGACCTAAACTCGGCCCAAGAAGAAACATCTAATTAGTGTACATGGGCCGGACAAATAAGTAGTCCTTTACTTTATTGGACCTGGCCCATTTATGATCTTGAATTGGTTTATTGGTCCAAATGTGTTATTTTTCTGGAAATATGATCAATAAAATTGGAGCACAAAATTTATTGTGATGGCTTAGTGATCAATATATTGGTTGAAAATTACGATATCTATGTGATAATCAAATAAATAACAGCATAGTCACTGAGATTTCACAAGAGGAGTTTAAGAGGATAAAATATACGTAAATTTCAATTTTCAGCAAAAATTAATAATTACTCGATATTTATTTATTGACTTTTAATCGTTAATTATTTGTAGCTACTAAATTTGGACTTTTATTTGTTGACAAAGACAGAATCGCGCGGCGTGGCGTTATTCACGCACGTTCCGTGAATGGCGGTGAATATTTTCATGCAATAACAACTTCTATAATTACGAATTAGTTGAATGCACAGAATATAAATGACAAAAATTCTTCAAATAATCAACTAAATTGTCCAATTTGTCTTTCTAGCGGGACCAACAATAAAATATTATGTATTTCATTTATCGTAATATAAATAAATCTTTTAATCTAGCTTAGTTGCTAATATTTTATGTTTTTGAATTTTGAATATGCATGAGTAAATGTTTAAAATTATATAAAATTAAATAAATAAATATATATGTCTTATATAACATAATAAATATAAAAAAGCTGTGTAGAAAGTGAATTGCACTAAGATGTGTGGATCTATATATACAAATCTATATAAATTTAATATCTATTTATGTACGTTCAAAGCCTAATTGAATATAAATGTGAAATAATATCACGTTAAAAAACGCATATAAAAGTACTTCAGACTGTTTACGTGGCAAATATGGCCAGAATATTGAAGTAGAGGCACCACGTGTGAACAGACGTGGCATATTACGTGGCACAACTTGGAAGAGTCCAATTTTATGTTTGCATGACTCTTATTCTTCAAGGCTTTTTCCTGATAAATGCTCCTTCTATATTAATTTATTTATCTTATTTTACTTTAGTTGATTTTTAAAAAAGTTTTTTATAAAAAAAATAATGTAATTTGATTTAGTATAAGGAATTAAGAAATAAAAAAATAAATTTTAAAAGTGTAAAATTAAAGTTAATGCTACGTTAAAAATAT
>JAPFFP010000099.1:13257841-13297169 GCA_026153255.1 Solanum medicagineum
TTTAGACTTGTGGCATTATGCATGGCCCATCCAAAATTGAAATTAAGTATTGTAAAAAAGATAGTAATTTTTTTAAATATATTAAAAAAGAAACTATAGGTTTTGTTGCTGAAACAAAAAAACTTTTATAATAATTTTTTAATTTTAATTTTTCATCTGATATAACATGCACTTTTGATTTAATATCATAAAACTTAAGCACGGAAGTTGGTGTGGTGGTTCAACACCTCAATCCTTAAGCAAGAGGTTAGGGGTTCGATCCTCACTTCTAGTGAATAGAAAAAACTCTGTGACCAGTTCCTTACCGCTTAGTACGTTGACCATGAAACGAAAGATTAGGAATACATTGGAAAATCATAAAATTTATTTTTCTTATTTTATTAAATTTTATAATATCAAATTAAAATGAACCAAAAGTAAGAAATAAGGTAAGAAAATAATAGTGGTTCGAAAAAATACGCTATGTAGTGTCAATTTTTGTCTGGCAAAGAATAGACACGTGAACACAAGAAAAATAACGGAAAAAAGATGATGGAAATACGTTACAAAACATTGACCTCAGCCTAAAAGCCTTTCATACGCATTTTCAACCTCTTTCTCTTTCAACAGTTTTAACAAATCACAAGAATTTGGGTGCGCAAAGCTCGAAAAGGCAAATTCTTTGCTTTCGTTGGTAATAAATTTTAAATTTGAAATTATCAATATAAATAAGTCTCAGGTCCAAATTACTGAATCATTTTGAATGGTTCCATTCAATGTAAGACTTACTAAAGGGAAGGAACTTCCTACAAAAATTTTATTCATCTTAAAAATTTAAATTCGACATTAATCTTTAGCGATTTATCAATTATTTTTGGTACATTTCCATTTTCTCAAGTTTCACGCCAAATGTTAAACAATATTTATGACTCAATTAATTAGAATGTGTAAAATGCACTCTATTTAAAATATATATTATTCTCATAACTCAAACGTAAAATTTATGATTAAGGCCAGAATATTATTTTAACTCCTACCATAACCTTTTTGTGGTTGTTATATATCCCCTTTCATCCCTCTTTTCATACAGAACTTTCAATAAAACGATTTACTATATATTTTATATTTATATTTTATATATACCCCTTCATCCCTCTTTTTATACAGAACTTTCATAAAAACGATTTACTATATATTTTATATTTATATATAGAGATTTTTATTGGTATATATTTATCTACACTGAATTTCGATTATTTCAATTTTGATCAACTAAAAATTATAGTAAAAAACCAAGAATACATATTATTTGATTATAATTAAGTGATTTCTTTTTCAGTTCATAATTAAGAAATAGCTTTAATATACATATCTTACTTTGTTGATAGGACATATACCCTGCATGTGTACATAAACTCTTAATAGTCATTATTTAAAAGTAGAATTCCCATAAATTGTTTTTTATACATAAATTTATTCTCATTCAGGATGATGAAAGTGTTCCTCTAATGGGAGAGTTGTAAAATAATGCAGAGGAATAATAATATTAACGCTAAAAACCAAACAAGAATAGTATTCCTTTCGTTTCTTTTTTCATGAATAAGGAAAATAATATTATTAATAATAAATAATACCTTATTAGAAAAAGGTGGCAAATGGGGACGTTCAGTGTTCGTGGCCATGTGCTATGGTGCGGCGGTTATTAGAAAAAGATTTGATAGGTCCACCTAAAAATAGAATACTTCTTTAATTAATTTCTAACGTCTAACAAATGTTCAAATATGTAATAGCTCCTAAATTATATGTGTGATTTTCCTGAGTATTGCTCTAATAAAAATATTTATAAATTACATAAAAGAGATAAATATCGTATAATAAATTCAATCTAAAAGTTTTACAGGAAATTTCGAATATGAGATTCTCATTTAGAAAATGCATACACAATCAACTTAGGCGATGTATTCTTATGGGCATGCAATATAAACAGTACAAGAAATTTTATTTATATAATGTAATCCATTAATTTATCATAATATTTTATATGGGATCACTTTAGACATGCAATATACAATTATGATTAGAAATCAGATTATGTTATATTGATTTTTTGCATGAACATGTAATTTAAAATTTTAAAATACAAAAATTTATCAAAATAAGTTTCAATTTTTATATAATCTTCGAAAGGATAAAAATACATTAGTCACCAATAGTAACTAATTATTTTTTAATAAAATCTTTGATATACTATGGACAATATTTTCATGTCGAACATAATTCTTTTTCCTGTATAAAATGACGAGCCCTTTTTCTTAATGTATAAGACATAAATTTATGGATAAAAATTTTATATTTTAAAAATAAACTTGAAACCATAATTAAAATTTCAAAATCATTATTTTTAAAAATAATTCAATGATCTCAAAATGAATATCTAAAAGCTGATTTAAAATCATAACTTTATACATCAAAATTCTAATTTAGACGATCAAATTAAGTCGTAATCTAATTAAACACCCCGATCCCAGAATGCATTCCAATAAGTATTTTCAATTTGAACGAAGGACAATTACAGTGAGTAAACATCGAATGAAAAATAAAAATAAAAATTACAATTAGCAGACTAAAGCTCAAACGGCCAGGTGACGGTGACGGTGACGGTGACGGCATGGCGTCAATAGTTGTCTCCTCCGTATCTTAAAGCCGCGTAGAAGCGGGTAACTTGGTCCCCCAACAAGACAGTAACACAAATTAAGTAGGAATTGTTTGGTTGGAGCTACTAAATAAACTAAATATTTCATTCAAAATATACCAAATCTTGATATTCCATTACTCATCCTTTTGTTTAATTGACATTTTCGTTTCCCATGTAAATAGTATCATTATTCTCTACGTCTTAATTTATGTAGTATTATTTAATTTAAATTTACATGAAAAAATATTTATATGAGTAAATATTTTTAGTTAACAAAGGTAATTATTTGAATTCAAGGCTTTTGCTTAAAAAAAAAGAGAATACTTGTTAATTTTACTGAGGATTAAAAGGATGCAAACTCATTAAAAATAAGAAAAATAATTTTTTCTAATGAAGTAGAAAAAAACACATTACATAATAACGTTTCAAGTTTATTATCTTCTCCCCACCCAACTAACCCATCCAAACCCCACCCCTTGACTTTCCCACTCTTGACCCCATGGCGGAGCCACTTTAGCTAAGAAGTTCGATTCGACTCTCTTCGTCAAAAAATTATATTTATTTATACATAATCAAAATTATTTTTTATTTATGTATAGGAAATATCAAATTACTTTTAATTAATTGTGTGCTTAATTTTTCAGATTTTGAATCCTCTTGGCTTCATCGCTGCTCGACCCCCACTCATCACCTCTAACCACCTCGATAATGTTTTATTGAATAATGTATAAATATTATTAAAGTAAAGTTTTCTTAGTGTGAAAAAAAAATCAAAAAATCACTTTCCATGGAACCCCTAATGCAAATTACATTACAATTAAGTTTATTTTGTTTCTTTTATCACTTCTTATATCATTAAAAAAATCAAGTAAAATTTCGATACTACCTCGCAATCTTTTACTATCATATTCAATCATTATAGCTACTATTTACTTATATATACAAAAAAATTAAATTCATGCAAAACAGAGCCTGGCACAGAGATAAATATTAATGTATAACTTGCAGAAGCTTCATAGCTCTTTCTAAGATACTGAAGAGTATACCAAAATCCATTGAAAACAGCTGTTGCAACTGTGGGGTGTTGAAGGATGTATAAGATATTGTAGTTGTTCTTTTGTGGGGTCCTCCATTTTTCCCTTTGCTATATCTTCTGTAAAATGACAGCCTAATCAACAGCCTGTAAAGAGCTGTTTTGGAAACTTTGCACTAAAAAGACCTACTTCATTGTGTTTTCATGGTGGCATTGAGGTATTTCCCTTTTGGGTTTTCTGTTTTCTTAATACCCATTTCAAATCTCGAAGTTTTTTTTAGCTCTAGGGATGAGGTAAGAGTAGAGTATAACTAAAGATTCATTCTTTCTTGTCTTATTCGTTAGCTTTTTGCTTGTTCATTCCTTTTCCTTCATGAATAGCTTTTGTATTGTGGGATTTTTCCAATTAATGGTTTGCAAGATTAGTGTTTAGTTTCTCCTTGGGGAATTTGGAAGTTTGGTGCGGTGCCTACTAATTGTTTGTTAAAATGACAACTTTTAGATTAGTGAAATGGATGCCTTTGGTTCTAGCTTTTGTGTTGTCCAGTGTCTTGATTCAGAAAGCCAATGCTGGCTTTACTCCTGCTGATAACTATTTGATTGCTTGTGGATCTTCCAAAAATATAACCTTTCTTGGCCAGAGTTTTGTTCCTGATACACACCATTCTTCAGTTGTTCTGGAAAGTGAAGAAAATTCGATTCCTGCAACATCCAATTCCACTGCTCCATTTTCAATTTACCAGTCTGCTAGAATTTTCCACACTACAACATCTTACAAATTTGATATTCATCAAGAAGGGCGGTATTGGGTCCGCCTTTATTTCTACCCTCTCCCTGGTCATAACTTAACATCTGCCTCAATCACAGTTGTCACAGAGAATTTTGTTCTGTTGAACAATTTCAGTTTCAAGAAATATAAAGGTAGTTACCTTTTTAAGGAATACTCCATTAATGTCACTTCAGATAGCTTGACTGTTGCTTTCATCCCTTCAAACAACTCCGTCGCGTTTATTAATGCGATTGAAGTTGTATCAGCTCCTGATGAGTTGATTCCTGATCAAGCAATGTTTGCATCTCCATCAGCACCTTTCAATGGCCTTGCTGAGCTAGCCCTTGAAACTGTTTACCGGTTAAACATGGGAGGTCCTTTGATTACTGCGCAGAATGATACTTTAGGGAGAACGTGGGAGAATGATGTTAAGTACCTGCATGTTAACAGCTCTGCGGTGAATGCTTCAGTTAGCCCTTCAAGCATAAAATATCCAGCTACCGTTACTCCACAAATAGCACCAAATTTGGTTTATGCTACTGCTGAAACCATGGGAGATGCCAATACTGCGGACGGGAATTTCAATATCACCTGGGAGTTCCCAGTTGATCCAAACTTCATGTACTTCATCCGTGTACATTTTTGTGATATTGTGAGCGAGTCCTTGAATACTCTACTATTTAATCTGTACATAAATGATGACACTGCTGTACCGGACCTAGATTTGTCTTCGACTGGTAATTTGGACGTGCCGTTGTACAAAGATTTTGTCTCCAACTCCACAAAAACTTCAGGTGTTCTGACAGTTAGTGTTGGTCCAGACACAGGAGCTGATACGATCAATGCTCTTATGAATGGACTGGAAATCATGAAGATTAGCAATGGAGCTCGAAGCTTGAGTGGGGTTTCATCTGTCGAGACTCTATTTGTGAGGCCTCACAAAAAGAACAAGAAAGGTATTGTAATTGGTTCTGTTATAGGAGGAACATCAGCTGCATTAGCAATTATTGGGTTGTGTTATTGCTGCTTGGTAGCCCGCAGATCAAAGAGTTCTCGCCATGGGCAGCCATGGCTTCCTCTTCCCCTGTATGGAAACTCTTTAAGTTTGACAAAGATGTCCACAGTTTCTCAAAAGAGTGGAACGGCAAGCTGTATCTCCTTAGCTTCACCAAATCTTGGTCGATTCTTCAGTTTCCAAGAAATAATGGATGCTA
This sequence comes from Solanum medicagineum, assembly GCA_026153255.1. Lineage (NCBI taxonomy): Eukaryota > Viridiplantae > Streptophyta > Magnoliopsida > Solanales > Solanaceae > Solanum > Solanum medicagineum. The sequence continues at coordinate 13,263,532 of JAPFFP010000099.1, forward strand.
CTAATAAATTTGATGAAAACTTGCTTCTTGGTGTTGGTGGTTTTGGTAGAGTCTACAAGGGAACACTAGAAGATGGGACGAGGCTTGCTGTCAAAAGAGGCAACCCGAGATCTGAACAAGGTCTAGCTGAATTTCGAACAGAAATTGAAATGTTGTCCAAACTTCGCCACCGCCATCTTGTGTCTTTGATTGGCTATTGTGATGAAAGATCAGAAATGATTTTGGTTTATGAATACATGGCAAATGGCCCTCTCCGAAGTCATCTTTATGGAACGGATCTTCCATCTCTTTCATGGAAGCAGCGTCTTGAGATTTGTATAGGTGCTGCTAGGGGGCTGCATTACCTCCACACTGGTGCATCGCAAAGCATAATTCACCGTGATGTGAAAACTACGAACATACTCTTGGACGAGAACTTTGTAGCTAAAGTTGCTGATTTTGGTCTTTCTAAAACTGGACCAGCTATTGATCAGACCCATGTCAGCACTGCTGTTAAAGGTAGCTTTGGTTACTTGGATCCCGAGTACTTTAGAAGACAGCAGCTTACAGAGAAATCAGATGTTTATTCATTTGGTGTTGTCCTAATGGAAGTGCTCTGCACCAGACCTGCATTGAATCCTGTCTTACCACGGGATCAAGTCAATATAGCTGAGTGGGCCATGACATGGCAAAAGAAAGGCATGTTGGATCAGATAATGGATCCAAATCTTGCAGGGAAGGTAAATTCAGCCTCCCTCAAGAAGTTTGGGGAGACTGCGGAGAAGTGTTTGGCTGACCATGGAGTTGATAGACCTTCCATGGGAGATGTTCTATGGAATCTAGAATATGCTCTGCAGCTTGAGGAAACCTCATCAGCTCTGGCAGAGCCCGATGATAACAGCACGAACCATATACCCAGCATACCTTTGACACCATTTGAGCCATTTGACAATAGTGTGAGTATGATCGAAGGGATGAACTCCGGAACTGATGATGATGCAGAGGATGCTGCCACTAGTGCTGTTTTCTCTCAACTGGTAAATCCACGGGGAAGGTGAAACAGAACAGTCTCTGGTGTATGTGACATCCCATGATTTTTATTTTGTCGCTTCAACAAAATATTAATGTGATTTAAAAATCTTTCCATTCATGGTATTTGAGTCAATTTTTCCCAATAAGATGCTCGAGCATGTACTGTAAATGATTGGTGGAGCTGGGCATCCATTGAATGTCTTCGTAATACTAAAAGTTGTAACCTTGTTTGAACTATTACATAGGTGATAAGAGTTTCCTTTTTTACTCACAGATATTGTCACTATAAATTGTCAAAACATTGTAATCAGTGACGCAGAAACAATATTAATCAATTATTGCAGCACTTCAGCTGAATTATATTCTGATGTTGGCTGAGTTTGTCGTGATGTTACTGCTCTTTTTTGTTTCCATAAAGGCAATATCGATGCTCTCTTAAATTGATCATTGTTATGAGATAAACTCCATGTTGGGAATCTGTGAAATTTGCTATGGAATAAACTGAGTCTAAATAAGAACTAGAAATCCATGCTTTTTATTATCTGCAACTGACAAAAGAAATAATATTCCAATTGGGTGCTCATTTTCTGCAAACTATTCCTCGGCCACCACTTGATCCTCCAGTACAATCTAAAGTCCCAAAATCCATGACTAGGGCATCTGATTCTTTCAAAACTCCAGCTGGAGCGAAGATACAGGAATTACATTTGGAAGACAGAAGGCTTGAAGTTCTGTACTTGTTTTCACCTCCCACTACAGGCACTGCAACACCTGGTTTTACTGGATTTTTAAAGTCTGGCTGGTAAGTCCGACCAAGAACTCCTTCAACCTTTGTTGAGAGGCTGTAGAATCTGAACTGCACGTCCAGGTGAGCGAAGCAGTCATCAGAAGGTAACTGATAGTTGTGGATCCTGTCATCTTCCTTGGTAATAGGTACTACATTTACTGATATTTCTGCAACTTCTGGAATTGTGATGAAAGCACCATTCTTGTTTGAAGTCCTTTCCACCTTGATGCCGCTTTCAGAAGATTGCCATATAGATGGATAGCCTTCTGGTAAGTCTAACTCCTTTCCTTCATAATAGAATTTCAGATGATCAGCTCCGTCGTCCCAAGACTCTGCCTTGGTAGCCTCCACTGAGAAAGCATGCATGTCAAAGAGGATTCCAAGAGCTTGAATCCATGTGTAGTCTCGGGGTCTACCAGCAGGTCGCAAGCCAATGAAACGGGCATTAATCTGGAGATTAAAATCTGAAACTAAGTTGAAATGCTCATTGCTCTTGCCATGGAAGTAAAAGACAATTCCATCTCCACCAATGAAGCGAGGATCGAAGCATGCTGCTCCAGGGTGATTGCAGTTCGCCCTCCTGTCTGTAAGTATCGTTAATCAAGAATTTTAGATTTTTGGAAAGTATCACAATGGTCCGATAAGAAGAGTTCCAATTTGTTTCAAATGAACATGTTTGTTTTTAAATACATTCTTGGAGGCCTTTTTTTAGCCCCATCGTTTCAAAAAAGTGTCCAGAGTACTTTTGTGTTTGCGAGCTAAAGTTCTAGAACAAGAAAGTCGAAGTTCAAACATATGTGAATATAACATAAAACAGGAAATGGTTAGAAGATAGAGAATCTCTTACTTCTACACTCAGGCTTGCACACTGGGGAATTACAGTTGACATAGCAAACTTTAGCCTTCGGGTTACTTGGAGATTTTGATGGACATTCATCAGGACAATATAGTGCTTTTAGAAAGCATTTGCTTTTCCTGTTGGTGCAGGTTATGTAGTCTCCTCCATCGATCTCTGTTACACCAGCTAGGAAGAGTATCACAATGGCGAAAAACAACCTGTTTTTTAGGTTACTCATTTTCTCCCCGCAAGTCAGATGAAGCTCAAGATGGCCTAGTTTGTGTTCTCCCTTGTCCTCTTATAGACTAATCCAAGGAAATTCTTTTCAATTTTTCTATTAGTTCATATTTTATTTTCTGCAATTTGCCAGTAAAATACTACTAGCTTTTTTTACTTGTGGTTCATTCAATCTTGAAGAAACTTGCAGTTAAAAAAGTAGTTTTGTAATCTTTAGTCAATGCTTTGGGCCTTGCAATCCTTTATACAGTAATAAAGTAAGTTGACAATTTCTCTGGCAGATCTGGATACGAATCACATGACTTAGAGAGTTATGAAGTGCTCTCATTATATATTTACAAGTTGCCTTATAACAACAACAACATACCAGCGCAATCCTGCAAGTGGGATTTGAAAGGATAAAATGTTCGTAGACTTTACCACCAGCTCACTGTTTCCGGGAAGTTGCCTTAGAACACAATACTGAGTATACTCCATTGGTCTTCAAATTGCAGTAAGATTTTATCTTCAACATATTGATTAACAGGTGTAATTTTTATGTGATTATAAAAAATTTTCATTAAAGATAAAAGGAGAAGTTCAAAGTAAATCATTGCTAAATTCAAAAATATTTCCTCAGTTTTTAATGGATAAAAAAGATATGTGTCATAAATTGGAACAGATGGACAAGGACATTAACATGTTCTTTAAGAAGCTAGATTCCTGCCTACATTTTCTCCGCGAACACATCTTCATCTTCAGACATGAACATCACTTGCAGCATGTTTGGTCAGGTGGTTTGTTTTCAGCCATCATCTAGTGATTTTTAGAAATTAATAAAGTTATGTACGTAAATTATATCGATTTTATATAGTTTTTATATACTCATTGTGATAACAACAATTTGTGATACCTTTGAGAATGTTCATAACTCGATCAAGTAAAGCTGACGGCGCTGTGCTTTCGAAAACTTGAGCAGCGTCACCCGCAACAAGTGCAAAGAGCACTGGATCCCCAGAAACAGTATGGTAACTGTAAAATAAAAAGAGCTCCCCTCGTTTCTGGCTATAATGGTTGAGGCAACCAAAGGTATCCAAGTCTTCCCCCAAAAAACATGAGGGAATATCGTGGCAACCTTAGTCAACAACCCAAATCCTAGCCTATCAATAGCTTCAAGCTTCTTCTCAGGTAACTCTGGTTCAAATCTAATTGATCTTCGTTTTAGTACCACAAGAGGAACCATGCAGAGGACCATGTCTGCCTGGTAAAGTTGGTCCCCAGCTACGACCTCAACTCCTCCATTTCCGTACTTTACTGTTTGAACCGTCTTTCCATGCAATATCGGAACTCCTTGACCGCAGTGCTGATCATACCCCAATTTCCACCAGAAAGAAGACGATGGTCACTACCCATTTCATAAGGATCATCCTGATCCCAATAGGCAGCAGAGAGTTTTGAGTGGCATCCAACATTTGCATATTCCAAATTTGGAAAATGCCAATTTAAAAGTTGCTTTTCCACTTCAGTTTTAGCCACAGAATATAACTGTCTAAGTATATCCAAAATGGAGCCTAACGAGATATTATCGGCCAATTCACTCACTGTTTTTCTCAACTCAGGGACTTTATCTAGTAGCTTATTGAAAATGAGTTTCAACTCTAGAATCAAGAACGGCATCAACAGGAGCTCCGTTAGTTTTGTATAATGGACACTTATCTCTAACTTTATGAAGCAAAATGGAAAGTTGTCTAGCCAAAACTCCCAAAGGATTCGCATGGGTACCAGTTATAACACTAGTACCAAGATCCACAGTCGCAGACCTGCCCTTCCCTCCCATATTTTGAGTATAAACCCTCCCTCTAGGTCGATTCAAACCTTCAAGAATGGTTACCATGAATCCAAACAACATCAGTTGCCTTGCTGCAGCCAAAGCAACTAGTCTAGCACCAATAATAATTACAGACCCTTCACTAAGTTCCTCAGGAAAATTAGATGCAAATGAAGGTGAAACTCCAAAGTTTATGTACCCGTTAGTCAAGAGAAACTTATACGCTATGGCCACCAAATGCTCATATTCAACACTCACCGTTTCCCTTATCCTTTCTTTGGATAGCCAAATGTGCACATTTTCTCTCCATTTTGCAAGAATATGGCTTCTCACAACTATGTAATGATTTTGCTCTTGTCAAAAGTTGTGAGTAGATTGGATGGGAAAGAGTAAAATGATTACATTGTCATGAGAAACCACATTCTTGCGAAATGGAGGGAGAATGTAAACATTCAGCTGTCCAAAGGATGGATAAGGGAAATAGTGAGTGTTGAATATGAGCATTTGGTGGCTATAGCATATGAGTTTCTATTGGCTAACGGGTACATAAACTTTGGAGTTTCACCTTCATTTGTATTGAACTTTCCCGAGGAATCCAGTGAAGGGTCAATAATTATTATTGGTGCTGGACTTGCTGGTTTGGCTGCATCAAGGCAACTGATGTCATTTGGATTCAAGGTAACCATTCTTGAAGGTAGGAACTGGCCAGGAGGAAAAGTTATACTCAGAAAATGAGAGGGAAGGGCAAGTTTGCGGCTGTGGATCCTGGTGGTAGTGTTATAACAGGTATCCATGCGAATCCTTTGGGAGTTTTGGCTAGACAACTTTCCATTCTGCTTCATAAGGTTAGAGATAAGTGTCCATTATACAAACCTGACGGAGCACCTGTTGATGCAGTTCTTGATTCTAGAATTGAACTCATCTTCAATAAGCTATTAGATAAAGTCACTGAATTGAGAAAAATAGTAATTGACTTGGTTGATAATATCTCGTTAGGTACTGTTTTGGATATACTTAGGCAGTTGTATTTTGTGGCCAAAACTAAAGAGGAAAAGCGACTTTTGAATTGGCATTTTGTAAACTTGGAATATGCAAATGCTGGATGCCTCACAGAACTCTCTGCTGCCTATTGGGATCAGGATGATCCTTACGAAATGGGTGGTGACTATCGTCTTCTTTCCGGTGGAAATTGGGGTATGATCAGGGAACTGTGTAAAGGAGTTCCAATACTGTATGGCAAGATGGTTCAAACAATAAAGTACGGAAATGAAGGAGTTGAGGTTGTAGCTGGGGACCAACTTTTTCAGGCAGACATGGTCCTCTGTACGGTTCCTCTTGGGGTACTAAAAAGAAGATCAATCAGATTTGAACCCGAGTTACCTAAGAAGAAGCTTGAAGCTATCGATAGGCTAAGATTTGGGTTGTTGAATAAGGTTACCATGATGTTCCCTCATATTTTTTGGGGGAAAACCTTGGATACCTTTGGTTGCCTCAACCATTATAGCTAGAAACGAGGGTAGTTCTTTTTATTTTACACTTATCATACTAGTTCTGGGGATCAGTGCTTATTGCACTTGTTGCCGGTGACGCTGCTCAAGTTTTTAAAGCACAGAGCCGCCGACTTTACTTGATTGAGTTATGAACATTCTCAAAGGTATCATCCATCTTTATGTTTATATCTTTATTTTCTCAACAGTGCTGTCTAGGTCAACTTATGCGAACCTCAACTAATCCACCAATCAGCCCGTCCAACTAACAAACAATAGGCTTCCCATGAAATCCTGCTCATAAAGGCTAGACAAAATGGGTGGCCAAACCGCACTATTCACTAAGATATATACTTTATTATTATTTCTCGCACTTTCGAGTACCATAATTTATATCGTCCATATCCCATGCCCTAGATCCTATCCATTTGATGTCTTGGATACAAGCTATATTAATCCTCCTTTTCTTGAGAATCTTCACTAGCTCTATAGACTTCACATCAAAGTCCTTGTATACCAAGACCCTACTCTCAGGCTGGACGTTCCCTTAGCCCGCTGACCATCCCTGATCCTCGTCGTCGTGCCATTAATCTACCATCAGACGGCAAAGCCATTAAAAAATAGAAACTAATTGAGTTTTTACCCTAAAGCAAGCAAGAACATGAACCACTACAAAAGAACAAGTAGAAGTCTTGAGGACCAGAATTAACAAGACAGGCTTCCTGACGTAAGTAGGTAAGAATCTAAAAATGAGTATACTAATAAGTCAATATTGGTAAAGCTGAAGGCAAGTATGACTAAAAGACAAGGACAATACAAAAACACAAATAACACAAAGAAAGATGGAAATTAAAGATAAGAATATCTAACATAAATGACAATATAGGAATCCAGGAAAAGACAATATGAAACCTAAAAACTTAAGACAATTACCAAGAATCAAGCAAAATGAAATTAACTATAACAATCCTCATTGTTCATGAAAGATATGTTGGAAAACTTAAAAGAATATCATGCAAATCATTAGACATTAACATCAATATATAAGAAAGATCGGAATACTAACCTCGTTCCATTGCACTTAACAAATAACATCAATATATAAGAAAGACTAGAAAATTTAGACGTTAACATCAATACATAAAAAATATTAGAACACTAACTTTTTTCCGTTGCACTTAGCAAATTTGGATATTAACATCAATATATAAGAAAGATTAGAATACTAACCTTGTTCCATTGCACTTAGAAAATTTGGGGCAACTCCTGCATAATTTTCAACTTGCACATTCTTCAGTCTCATTACAACTTTGCAGCCGACTATTCAAGTTTTGAAAGCACTATTTTTTCATACCCAGGACTCGATTCCGAGTAGTTTTGCGCAGCATAGGGCCTCATTTTCGGGAAGCATTATTTTTCTATACCCAATGCTCGAACCCGAGACCGCTGGTCAAGTGAGGAGCAGTGCCATCCACTCCACATCCTTTGGTGATGCTATTTTGTTCCTTGCTTGTATTTCATTGAATGTTGACATGATTTCTTAGCATATATTATTTTAAATATTATTCTCATTTTTAGCCTTTAACCGATCAGTTTTCTACTTGAGATTTTTAGCTAGAAAATATATTTCTATTTGTCAAAATAAAATTCATATCAATTGTGAAAGTTATTACATTTATCATATGTTTTAAAGAATCTATATAGATTAACATTGGACACACGTGCGACACACGTGTTCAAGACTAGGTACTAAAGTGCATGATATTCAATCACAAAATATATGTATTATTTTATGAGTTGATTGTTATTATTATTATTTTTTATTATAACCTATTTAACTTTTGAAATACTATTGCTATCTCTAGTTATCAACCTAATACAAATGGAAAGTCGATAGTGGTTATTTCTCAGAATTGATGTGTTTGTGTCCCTCTTTTTAAAAAGAAAAATATTCTCAGGTATGTTTTCAATAGCTAAAAAAAGATAATTCTAACTTAAAAACATTTTGAAAGTTTGTCCAAATACAAATTGCCGTTCTTATATTAAAAAAATATATTTTTCAAGTTGTTACTCTCAAATATATTGATACTCAAAACTTACAAATGAAGAACAATACTTTTTTTTAGGCACATCAGAGCATTTTCAATTTTTTGCAGCAAGAGCATCATGAAAGTCTTTGTATTCGTATTTAGCCAAATAAGTAACTGCTTATTTGTCAACCCAAAAAAGTAGTATCAAAGTTTAATAATTGATAGTTTAATAAAAATAAATTTGATATTTAAATTAGAATTTATCTCGTGTACAATTTAAATAATTACCAATAATAGAATGTTCACTAAATAATTCTATAATTATTATAACTCCTTGTTATAATCCCATCATTAAAAATCATAAAATCACTGGCTCCCAATCAAACTACTTCTAAAGGTTTTTCAAAAACAATTTTCTTTTATACAAACATCTAATTAGATTCTACAATAAATATTCTTTTCTTCTCCTTTCATAATTCAAAGTATGTTCTTATATTCGAAAAAACTATACTACAAACTCACACAATAAGATAATATAGAACTGAATTCTTTGAAGAGAAAGATTACTTTATCAAAATCATCGATTATCAGATTGTTATATTGATGGGCAAAAAATTAGAATATACAGATTAAAATTAATAATGAAAAATAGAACAAACCTTTCTTGCTTCCACATTTAATCTCCACACAGTCTGATCCATTGCTTAAGATGCCCATGATATCATGTAACTCATTGTTGGTAAACATGTTTGCAACTATATAAATAAGAAAAAATTAATTAGTACAAACATGTCATTCTAAAATCTAAACATAAAATGTCTAAAAAGTCAAAAAAGAAGAAGAAGCCCTTTTAGGGATATAAATTATCAGATGTATTAATTAATATTTATATCTCTAACAATGAACAATAGTCAAAAGACAATTACATACGTAGGCGCAATAATTTATTGAACAAGATACATCTATTTATGTGCAAAAATAGTACAAGAGAAAAAGATATAATGATAGAAGAATAACAAATACTTGTACACCTAGTAAGAATTAATAGAATTGTTCAAATAACCTTGTTTGAACGAGCATACAACATAACATCAAGTAAGTCACAAAATTAGATCTGGATTGAGAATAAGAAGTGATCTTACTTTTTGTTAGCATGAAAACGTTAAAACTCTTTGAGAAAATTGAGATCCAACTTTTGCTAATGAGAGCAAAACTTTTAACTTGCACCTCCATAATTGAATTATAGTGTCAACTCTAGTGAAAATAAGAAATTTATCTTAAGCTACCAAATTTAGTGTGCCTATTTTTAAACAGTAAATAGAATTGTTATAAACAATAAAAGAAAAAACAATAATGATATTAGAATATCAAACACTTGTACATCTAGTAAGAATTAATAGAGTTGTTCAAATAGTCTTTTTTGACGAACATCTAAAATAACATCAAGTCGGTCAAAAAATTAAATAGGTTGCTAAGAGAAAATGATTTTTACATTCTGATAACACAAAAATATCAGGTCTCTATGAAGAAATTGAGAATCAACTTTTGGGAGTAAGAATTCAGATGGAATTCTACGCCTCCACGGCCTATCTATAGGGTCGACTCTAGTGTTTGAAATGAGGCGCTTATCTTAGACCATCAAATTTAGCGTGCCTCATTTATAAGCAGTAAATAAAATTATTATAAGCAATTAAAGAAAAAAAAACAATGCTACAAGAACAACAAAAACTTGTACACTGTAAGAATTGATAGTTGTTCAAATAGTTTTTTTTAACGAACATCTAAAATAACGTCACAAAAGTGTAGATCTAGGTTTGCTAACAAAGAGATATCTTACTTCCTGATAACACGAAAAATGTCAGATCTTTGTGAAGAACTTCAGATTCAACTTTTGTGAATGAGAACACAGATAGACTTTTGCGGCTCCACAACCTATTTATAGGGCCGACTCTAGGGTTAGAATATAAAACATCTATATTAGACAACCCCCCCCCCCCTAGAAAAAAAAACCAATGTGACGTGACCGCTTTTAAGGCAGAAATAGAAAGAGAGCAGAATTTCTTATTTTATATTGCCCCATTTTAATTTATTTGTCTTGCTTATTTTTTTAATCTATTTCAGCCCTCCCAAAAAAAAAAATTAAATTTTTATTTATATCTCTTTAATTTTAATTTTTCAGATTAAATATTTACGATATGCGACCACTGAAACCACCAGTTTAGTCCATCCTTATTTTAATGGAACTCAAACACTAAATTTTATCTATCCTTGTCATCTTACTTGATTGTCTAATTTATTGGCACGTACTTTGCAACTCATTACTCGATTGACTGATTTATTGGCACTTGTGTTGCAACTCATTACTCGAATGATCGAAATATTAACAACACTTGAAATATCTGTGGGCTAACACCCACGAAAAATTAAAAAAATCATCTAACTCCTGTTTTGTAGCCCATAAAGTGCTCCTAAATGCCCTAAAAGATGTGTTGAGCTTATTGAAATTCTTAGTGGACTCATCATAGATAATTCCATGAAGTTCTTTGAGAAAAACGTACCCGGAGCCTCGTCACTTGAAAATTTGTAGGCTAACACTTACGAAAAACTGAAATAATCGTTATATTCCTGTTTAGTCGCCCATAAAGTACTCCTAAACACCCAAAAATGCACGTTGGGCTTACTGAAACTCTTAGCAGACTCGTTACTGACAGTTCGATGAAGTCTTTTAAGAAAAATACCCCAAGATCCTCGGTACTTGAAAAATCTATGGGCTAACACCTATGAAAAAATGAGAAAATCGCCTAATTGTTGTTCTGCTACCATAAAGTGCTCTAAACAGTCTAAAATGCGCGTCAGACCTACTTAAATTCTTAGCAAACTCATTACAACGGTTCCATGAAATTTTCTGCGAAAAGCGCACCTAGAGCCTCGATACCTGAAAATTTGTGGGATAAGACACATGAAAAATTGAGAAATACCCTGTTACTTGTTTTATTGCCCATAAAATGCTCCTAGATGCCCTAAAATGCATGTCAAGCTTGCTGGAACTCATAGCGGATGATTCAGTGAAGTTCTCTGGGAAAGATGCACTCGTAGCCCTGACACCAATAAAATTGGTGGGCTAACAGTTAGGAAAAACTAAGAAAATTGTTTAATTCCTGTTGTGTTTCCCATAAAGTGCTCCTAAATATCCTAACATGCACGTAGGTCCTACTGGAACTCTTAGCGAACTCGTTATGGACGTTTCCATGATGTTTTATGGGAAAAATGCGCCCAAAACCCCAGCACATGAATACTTCATAGGCTAACACCCACGAAAAACTAAGAAATCACCTAATTCCTATTTTGTCACCTATAAAGTGCTTCTAAATGCCCTAAAATGCGCGTCCGGCTTATTGGAACACGTAGCAGACTTGTTATGGACGATGCTGTGAAGTTTTTTGAGAAAAATTGCACCCGGAGCCCCGGCAACTGAAAAATCTGTGGAGTACCACCCACGAAAAATTAAAAAACGCCTAATTCTTGTTTCGTCTCCCATAAAGTGCTCCTAAACCCCTAAAATGCGCACCAGACTTATTGAAACTCTTAGCAGACTCGTTATGGATGATTCCGTGAAGTTTTCTAGAAAAAACACATCCGAATTAGGCACCTGAAGTCCTAGAAGATATTATTTAGAAAAATATTATAGTGTTAATAATACAGACATGAATACACAATAAAGTATATAGTATGCAAGCTAAACAAAATTATCAAACAAATTATTAATAATACACAAAATTAATGTCTGATTATTTTGCTAATGCACTCTGACAAACAATTCCAAAGGGAATATCAGTGATTAGATTGCGTCATTTCTATCTAACTCTAACAGAATAGGGTGACTTACAAAAATTTTACTAGTTTAAGAGCTAATTATTTGAATATACGTTAGTTTTCAGTATTAAGAATTTTACCAAATTTAAATTTTGGATGCATGTATATGGCATGTCTAGATACGTTCAAATACATGTACTCAAATACATGAGATCAAATTAAGTGTAATTTATTTTTGATCATCGTATTTAAGTGAATTCACATATATTAGTGAGATATAGATAAATTTCACTTGCCTCCCTCTTATCTTGCTGGGACATTTGGTATCCTAAATACATATATCTAGTGCAATCCTCATGTATATGAGATACATAAACTAATCTCTGTCACCTCTTTCTTATTCTTCCTCACTTCTCTTCCTATTATTTTTTAGCAAAAAATATGTATATAGGTATATTAGATTTGAAATTTGGAATGAAATTATTAACTAATGAGATAATATATAATTATTTTAAAATATCAAAAAATTAATAAAATAATCGAAATGTTTGTGTAATTAGGTAATTTTTCTGCGTATGGGCCATAAGCACAGTCCAATTTGGATAAAAGTCCAACAAGTCTTAGCCTATATGGATTAGTTCTCTTTTTATCACTCTCCAGTCTCCATATCCATTTTCCTTCCGTGCTCTGCTAAAATGGCGGTCTTATGCTGCGCCACATCTGCTTATCCTGCGCATACTCTGAGAGTAACTTCTGCTAAAGTTCCAGTGCGTTCGAGCTCTCGAGTTTCAGTTACTCAGTTTCATCCTTCCGATTCCCCGTTTGTCCCCGAGGTAGAACTGAATACCGAAATTCTCTGCTGATTTCTCCGAGAAGAACAGAAATCATTGAATTTAATGTTAGACGATTTTGGATTAGGTGTAAAAGCGAAACATGCACTTCAATTTCTCTATAGGAATCTTGTTTTGCTGTTTTTCTGATTTTGTTTTACACCATGTAGTATTGCTTCATGCTTAATCCTTAGCCATAATACATAAACAGACACTAAAACTTGGCCTTAGCTGGAAATAAGCACTCCAAATTTGAGAGTTTACCTAAACACATTGGATACAGAATACTCCAACTTCGCAATGATCAACTGCACACCTCCAAAATTTGTATGTCATGTAAGTGCCGGGTACACCAGACATGGGGAGGACGAATTGGAATGTTTAGTGCCAGTTGAGACCAAGTTAAGGTGTCTAGATCTGCACTGCCAAAGTTGTGTGTGTATAAATATATGTATAAAGGTTATTTTATGTATATATAGTAGATGTTGAATCCTCTTGGTTTCTTCGTGTGTATACTACTTCATATTTTGAACTCTTAGTGGAAATCCTAGCTCCGCCCCTGGTGAACAGTGCTGCAGTGCAGATGTATTGGATAGTACCCTATTTACATATCACTTTTCGCTTTTTGTGGTTCAAACTATGTAAATTTTGGCTAGCTTTTTAAAAAATTTATTTGTTAATCATATTGACATGGGAATAATTGCAACTTATACTACTTTAGTATAGTTTTTGAATATCTAATTTCATTTTAAAATATTGAGTTATTCTAATCAAGTTTAGCTTTGAAGTCACACCGACTCTTGGGAAGCAAAAAGTTATACATAAGTTGGGAAGGAGAGAGTATATGGTTATAGTTTATTCTCACTTACTACGACAGACTTGTGGTGGATGCAGTGCCTCACTGTTCACTGTCTGAATCTGCAATTCGTAGGTTAACAAGGCAGTTGATTCTTTATCAAAAGAGTTCAGAGAAGTCGACAATTTAGTGGCGCGCAATACTGCGCGAGTTTTGAGAGCTTTCCAAAGGGTCAAGGTTGGATCTCATGTAAGTTTTCATTTTCTAGAACTTGTTAAATTGTAGCTAGTAGACATCATTTACACATGAACTCACATCACTGGAGTGAATGAACCCTCAAATATATCAATTTTCATGGCAAGACTTGTGTTTATTCTTCGGTTCCTGTGAACTATACCGACCTGGCAAATGACCACTCGGAGCTTTAGGTCTAGAGTACTGATGTTTTAGGACCTTACTCAATCTTTACCATAGGATATACTCTATAGGTTCAGGTGGAAATAAACAAGTCATGAATTCGATTATATTGACAGTCTCAAAAAAGAAATAAACAAATCATGAGGGGCTTACTTATTTTGTTAGTTACCATGACTGATCTTTTTACTTCTACTGCATGCCGTGAATGATATCTTATCACTAAAAAGCTAGTCAACAGTTTTGTTTTGTTTTTTCATTTGTTGAGTGCTCTGACTAGTATTTATATTTGCTGTTTATCAAAAGCAGAAAAGATAAGAACTACTATAGTTTATTACCATGACTGGAAGCAAGCAAATGAATAAAAGTTTCTTCAACTACCAACATCCAATAATCATTGTTGTCTGTGATGTGGTGAGACTGAATGTAAACAAATAGAAAACACCTGTTACCTTTAATTTTACAATACACCTTCTGCTCTCTGAAGAAAGCATAATGCTTGTACTAGCAGTCTAGCACACAATTTTCTTTCTTTTGAGGGATGTGGGGCGGAGGGAGTTGAGTCATGGCTAGATGGGATTCAAATCTGTCAACAATTTGTTTTGTACTATTCCTTTAGGTCTATGAACAAATGAAACAAATATGAGTAATTGACACTCTTCCATCCTAATTAAAATATTACATCATCCCCATTTAAGTATGTTGGAACATCGTTATATGTTACATTGTATTTTTTACACTGCCCAACTTATTCAGAATTTGAGTCCATTGGGACTTTATTTTGTAAGTGTTCACTGGAACACAATATTTTTGCTGAACACGGGTAACCAGAATGGTCTTGGCTATTGGAATGACATTTACAAGGTCCAAGTGTCATAGTGGCAACTAGTAGGCACTCTATTTGGTTAGCACTAAAAAGTGTAAAATATACCTGCATCAGCATTTTGGTGGTAGTACTGGCTATGGTCATGAAGAAGCTGGTGGGCGTGAAGCCTTGGACCAGGCTTTTGCAGAAATTGTTGGTGCAGAGTCTGCAATTGTTCGATCACAGGTTTGCAATTTTTTCTTTTTCTTTTCTTTTTTTTTTTTGGTAACTTCATATTTCCATGAAATAGGATATACTTTCCTACTTCCTTCAGTTCTTCTCAGGTACTCATGCAATCACTTGTGCCTTATTTGCTTTCTTAAGACCTGGGGATGAGGTATAGTTATTTCTATACTTGTTATTATCACAATTCAAATACTCTGTTTCATGAAGTATTATAGTCCAGAGTACCTTTTTATGTTTTAATTATTCATCATTTTTCTTTAAACTATTACTTTAGTGAAAATGACTTGAATCAACTTGTTTCAGCTGTTAGCGATAGCTGGTGCACCTTATGATACTCTGGAGGAAGTAATTGGAAAAAGGGACTCTGGTGGATTAGGTTCCTTAAAAGACTTTGGAGTAGAATACCGGGAAGTCCCAGTAAGTTGCTTCTACATGGTTTATTTTCAGAATTTGTGAATAGCCAACTTTATCTGGACATATTGCAGCTTTCAGAGGATGGTGGGCTTGATTGGGATGCACTTAAAACCTCTTTAAGATCTCACACTAAGTGTGCACTCATACAGAGATCATGTGGTTATTCCTGGCGTCGCAGTTTGAGTGTAACTGAGATAGGTCGCGCAATCAATATAATCAAGGTAAACCTTTTGAAATCACGTCCTTGATGATAATAGTTATTTCAAAACAAACTCTCAAATATTTGGCTACTGCAAGGGTGCCAGAGGATTGCGAGTTATTCGAAGTATACCCTTTCTCAGGCATATGATACCATGATTATATATCTGATGTTATTCTGATCCTTGATGGTTTGTGTTTGTAATGCTGGGATAAATAATTTTTCTTTTTTCACGTCAGTGTTTGGATGTCTTCACATTTGCTATTAGAAAAGGTAGTTCTGCCTTCAAACTCTCTTCTTTGAAGCAGATGCAGAATCCAGGCTGCATGGTCATGGTAGATAACTGCTATGGTGAATTTGTTGATGACATCGAACCTCCTATGGTGGTATGTAAGTTATTCTTGTCATTAAAGTTCTATTGCATGTGGAATATCATAATTTGATTTTGGATGAGCAGGGCGCTGACCTAATTGCGGGAAGTTTAATAAAAAATCCGGGTGGAACAATTGCACCATGTGGTGGTTATGTTGCGGGAAGGAAAAGATGGGTAGAAGCAGCAGCTGCCCGTCTCTCGGCCCCAGGACTTGGAGTTGATTGTGGTTCTACCCCTGGTGATATAATGAGAACCTTATTTCAGGGTTTATTCCTCTCACCTCAAATGGTTGGTGAAGCAATAAAGGTATCTCTTTTCTGCTCAAGCTTTGATGTGGTAATAATCTTTTGCTACTTCTGCCTCACCTGGTTATATGCATCTTTGCCAACTCCTTTGTAAGGGAACCTTCCTGATAGCTGAAGTCATGGCAGCTAAAGGATATAAAGTGCAGCCACTTTGTAGGATCAAGCGTCATGACACAGTGCAGGTTTGTTTGTCACATCTTGCATTAGTGAAGGCATATCACATATGCAAGTTCTTGTATTGTTAATTTTCGAAGAATGCCCTTCTGTTTGCAAAAAGGGTTCTAAAGTGTACCACCCACCTTTCAATCACACTTCCTCGTTCAATGAGCATTGTAACAATCTTCCTGTTTCTTCTATAAAGTATATCACTATATCAAGTACGTAATGGTGCTTTCAGACGTGTGCCCATATTTTAAAGCAGTCATTGCTGGATTGTACGCTTAAACGTGCAACTGGACACTTAAGTTTTGTTGTTTCTTTTTAGGCTGTACAACTTGAAAACCGTGAGCGTCTACTTTCCTTTTGTGAGGCTGTTCAGAGAAGTTCTCCTGTCAGTTCTTTTATCAGGCCTGTTGCAGGTGCAACTGCTGGCTATGCATCTGAGGTAAGACCAGTTCGTTGGGAATAAGAGTTTTGCAGTACTTGAAGGAAACTTTTTCTATTTTCTTGTTAGTATTGTCTTAACAATGTACTGGAAATAACATTATTGAAGATGGTAAATTGTTAATGCTATGGCATAGGAATGTCTATGTAACTGTCATGCCTTAAGGCTCGCGTAGAAATAGCTGTGATGGGAATCTAATATGAACAAATATGTTCTTTTTATAGTAGGAAACATTTCTTTAATGTCTTCTTTTATCTACGTGGGTTCGTTGGAATCATAGGAGATCAGGGAGTTGTGGCGTTGAATCTAAAGCAAGCTTACCTCTGTCCTGACTTTTCAAGCTTGGATAGTTAGTTTAATTTTGGGTCTAGGTTGATATCTTCAATCTTATCTTTGTCTCTCTACCTTATTTACAGCTTGCTTTGTCCTTTTCCCTGTATGCTTGGCAGCTTAGCATTTGGGTTGTTGTATAATTGATATATGAAGCACAACTTAGTTACTTTTCTACTGGAGTTTATTATCTTGAGGTACTTATCTTCAGCCTACTTTTGGAATGTTATTCATGAGTAGGTCATTTTTGCTGATGGAACATTCATTGATGGAAGTACTAGCGAGCTATCATGTGATGGACCACTAAGAGAGCCTTTCTCTGTTTTCTGTCAGGTTATCTCTGTTATTTCTTCCACCATTAGTTAGTTTTCTGTAGGAGTAATTAGTTATATGTTTGTTCATGTAACTGATCATGTTGAGAAGAGATACATGTTTGTTCATTTTCTCAACGAATTTGGAGGAGATTTAATTTTCTCACTTGAGTTTCCAATTGCAGGGTGGCACGCATTGGACGCAGTGGGGACTAGTTCTGGGTGAGGTTTTGAAATCTCTATGAAACTGGAAAAGATTATACAAGATTGGTGAATACCCTTCACAAAGCATTTTTTTTCCACCAAGTTCCTCAACAGTCTCACTCATCAACGCAAATTGTGGCCAAAAGACAGATTCTTCATCAACTGCCCAATTTTGTAGAGTTGTTTTTCTACCTTTTACAGGTAAGCTAGCATTTTCCCTCTAATTTGCACTAGGAAGGTCTTGGCTCTTTCGAAGAACTATGTATATGTTAAGTCTGCAAAGATTAGTATGAGCTTTGATATCCCTTGACTATGATTTTGACATGGCTTTAGTGGATTACATTTTTCTTTCTAAAACATTATATGATTAACAGAATTATCACTACTTTTCTATTTCACCCATCAGGCCATGAGAATGATGGCAGATAGTCCACACTCCACACTATATCGTATACATGAGCACAAAGGAGGTGAAGAGAGTTGCTTCGACATGAATACTAGAACAAGAAATCCAGTGGTAAGGATTTGTTAGTCTCAGTATTAGTACTTCTGTCGATAGATACTGTTTCTCAGAGAAGTAATGGGAAATTTGCATTTAACTCAAAGGCACATTTATGTCTTTTCAAGAAGAGGAACGTGAGAGGTTAGATCCCTTCTTTGAATGTACATCAGAGAATATGGTCAGAATATTACAGACATGGCAGTCAAGCAGATTCTTCTGGTTAAAAAATGCTCAATTACATGAAACGGTTATGAATTCATTGTTTATCATACAGTATGATATGATTCATACTTAATTCTATTTGATTAATCTGTTCATCATGCTCAGCTTAATGTGCTTTCACGTGGCAGATACTAGAAATATTTCACCTACTTCCTTTTTTTCCCAGGAAATAGCCTCTCTATTTCTATGAGGTAGTGGTAAGGTCTGCTTATATTCTACCCACCTCAGACCTCGCTTGTGGGATCCCACTGGGTACGTTGTTATTATTGTTTCTTTTGATCTTTCTTTTTGTTAGATAGTTTCTTTTGATCCGATTTCCAACGATTTGGTTAGTACCATGATACAAGCAAATGGAAGTTTAGTCCAGAGCATCATAGTATCCAATTAATGGAACATTGATGTGCTCAAATATATCACAAACTTAATAGGACGAACTTGAACTTGCATACAGAATATTGATCAACTATAAGGTCCAACTTGTTCACGTTTTATTATTCTGTATATGTTGTAATTTATGCACGCCACCTGCTGTGCATCTGAATGACTGCTAATTTTCTGGTTGTACACTCGATTATTTCATTGTGTATGTATTATCTTCCATCATCACAAAAATACTAAGCAATTGTCATTGCTAGGCATGTACTGATATACCAGACACTAAATCTTGACATTTTATTGGTGTTAAATGCGTTGAAGATACTCCGATAACCCAATTCTTCACTGCAGTAGGGGCGTTCATGGTTCAATTTGGATTGGTTATTAGTTAAAACATAATAAAATTAATTTAGTTGGTTTTTAAATTTCTAAAACCAAACTAAACCAAATAAAAAAAATAACGGTCGGTTTGATTATTGTCATTTTAGATCTGTTTGGTTTATTTTTTTGGATTATTTTTCGGTTTGAAAGTAATAACTTTATCGAGGGCATACACATCTCCAAAGATATAAACACTTAGTACATATATAATTCATAGAAAGCTACTATGAATTCAATTAAGTAATAGTACTAGAGTTATTATCACACGAACTAAGTGATTTAGTTAAGCAATACTAAAATCCTTATATACCAAATATCAAATATTTATAGGAAAGAAACTCAAGCTCAACAATTAATAACTATCCGGAAGAAGAGATATAAGAAAATTGTATGCCAAAACACTAACAAGAGAATTTTTAAATATAAATAGTAAAGTTAAAGATTTAAGTTCATTAAAATATAACAAAACATTTATATATTACTTATGAATACTATATAAATAATTATAAAATTTATGTATATAATTATACGGTTTGGTTATTTTTGTAATTTTTTTAGTAAAATCAACAAACCAAATAGAATTGATTTTTAAAATTTAAAAATCAAATTTAATCAAATCAAATCTCGAATTTTTTAATCAATTTGATTCGAATTGCGATTTGATTTGATTTTTTAATCATAATCATGAACAACTCTCCAATTACGTGAAAGTGACAGGAATTAACTGGAAAAAGTGAGGTTATTAATCATTCTTATTGAAGTTATTCTATGATGTCATTTTTTAGTTTAAGTTATATGTAAATAAAGTAAAAGTTATATGTAAACAAAGTACTTTCTCGTTTAATATGACAAATTTAAGACAACAAAATTAAATAATATTTTTGATATTTCATCTGTATAATATTATGTGGCGTTCTTTCCGTTTTAGTATATTCCAAAAAGCATGACACTGCACTCTAATTTTAAAATTTTTCTTTTATTTTTAATAAAATGATTTTAAGTACATAAATATTTAAGAATTGTTTTAAATCACAAATTTTAAATTATTTTTTTAAATTAAATACCACTTCTAAGTTAAATAGTATCATATAAAATATGATAGAAGTATATTCCATAAATCTTAAGATTCATTACACTTTAATTTAATGTTATGTGATTCAAAAATCTTAATATTGACCTCCTTGAAACTTCATTTCAAGAGCAAAACCCAAAATCTTTTGGAATTGCGGTAAATTCAACCTAAATCAATAAGGAAATATAACAATCATTAAAATAACATGATAATCTAAATACAATCAACAACAAGTGATAGTAAAATCAAAATCAAAATATTATTTAAAAATATTTAAATCTTTTAAAAATCAAGAGAACATTTTCTATCTATTGTTCTTCTACCTTAATAAGCTATCTTCATATTCTTTTATCTAATTCATGTCCTTGGTAATCTAGAGTTGCGTCATGTCTTATCAAATTATCTCTCTCAAAACTTTCTCGTCCTACCTCTACATTTCCTCATAACTACTATATCTACTATTTAACCTTTCGTATCTCCTCATTGGAGCATTTGCATATCTTCAATTTACATATCCAAAATATTTTGTATTGTTTCCCTCATCTCGTCCACCACAGAGGCTACTTCTATCTTATTTTCACAGCTTGCATTTTCTGAACATGAAAATTCATGATTGTCCAACGTTTTGCCCCACACAAAAAAAGTTTGTCTAACTACTACTTTGTAAAATTACCATTTAACACAGAGTGGTCTTTTCGTTCGAATTTACTTGTCAAATATTCTCTAATTTGATTTATACTTTTATTTGTCATTTTTGACAAATATAGAAAGGAGAATATTTTTTTTCTTATTATATTCTTAATTTTTTTACATTGAATTAATATCTTTTAAAATTGCCATGCTTAAGGACCTTATCAATTTATAGAGATAAAATTATAAATTTATATTATACCAATTATTTTTTTTAATAATTATATGAAGTCAAATTTAACAAGTAAATTCAAATGTCATGACATTTATGGTGGACATAATCGGGAAAAAGAAATTAGGGATATTGGACGCTAATTCACACGTGTGGACTGGGAGTTCGCACGGGAAACACAGAAGTGAAATTTGCAAACAATTAAAATAGTTTTTCATGAATCATAAACCCTAATCCCTCTTTGTTCTTCATGAAACATAAACCCTAATCCATTCCCATGATATAATTCGAATTCGGAATTGAGATAAAGTTCTTTGCACTTCTTTCTACATAAAGAAGTCGAAAATTCCAAACTGTTATAGTTCTTCTGATTCTTTCATCTTTACTAGGTTCCATGATCAATTTTGATACAATTTAGTGTTGGTTTCAGTTTTTCTGGAAAACGATTTTCTGTGTGAATTCTGGATAAGTTGGTACGACATTGCGGAGACAGTTGAATTTTGAAGCAAATACAGGCTATACTTGGGGTGAATTCTGTGTCAAAAAAGGAAAGAAAATGGCAACTCCAAACTCAGGGGGTTCAGTCTCAAAAAGACCTATGAGAAAGAGGATAGCACCGAGGAATTATGATGAGAATTTGATGGATAATTTCCTAGACGAGCAGTTGGGTGGTCCAGTGAGTAAGAAGATTAGAACGAAGAAAGAGTTGGAGAAAGAAACTGAAAAAGAGGCTTTGATAGCTCTGTCTTTGGGCTTCCCAATTGACGACCTTCTCGAAGAAGAAATAAAAGCTGGAGTTGTTAGTGAATTGGATGGGAAAGAGCAAAATGATTACATTGTTGTGAGAAACCACATTCTTGCGAAATGGAGGGAGAATGTGCACATTTGGCTGTCTAAAGCGAGGATAAGGGAAACAGTGAGTGTTGAATATGAGCATTTGGTGGCCATAGCGTATGACTTTCTATTGACTAACGGGTACATAAACTTTGGAGTTTCACCATCATTTGTATCGAACTTTCCTGAGGAACCCAATGAAGGGTCGGTAATTATAATTGGTGCTGGACTTGCTGGTTTGGCTGCTGCAAGGCAACTATTGTCATTTGGATTCAAGGTAACTATTCTTGAAGGTAGGAACCGACCAGGAGGGAGAGTTTATACTCAGAAAATGGAAGGGAAGGGCAAGTTTGCAGCTGTGGATCTTGGTGGCAGTGTTATAACAGGTATCCATGCTAATCCTTTGGGAGTTTTGGCTAGACAACTTTCCATTCCGCTTCATAAGGTTAGAGATAAGTGTCCATTATACAAACCTGACGGAGCACCTGTTGATGCAGTTCTTGATTCTAGAATTGAACTCATATTCAATAAGCTATTAGATAAAGTCACTGAATTGAGAAAAATAGTAATTGAATTGGCTGATAATATCTCGTTAGGTACTGTTTTGGATATACTTAGGCAGTTGTATTCTGTGGCCAAAACTAAAGAGGAAAAGCAACTTTTGAATTGGCATTTTGCAAATTTGGAATATGCAAATGCTGGATGCCTCACAGAACTCTCTGCTGCCTATTGGGATCAGGATGATCCTTATGAAATGGGTGGTGACCATTGTCTTCTTTCCGGTGGAAATTGGGGTATGATCAGGGCACTGTGTAAAGGAGTTCCGATACTGTATGGCAAGATGGTTCAAACAATAAAGTACGGAAATGAAGGAGTTGAGGTTGTAGCTGGGGACCAACTTTTCCAGGCAGACATGGTCCTCTGTACGGTTCCTCTTGGGGTACTAAAAAGAAGATCAATCAGATTTGAACCAGAGTTACCTGAGAAGAAGCTTGAAGCTATTGACCGGCTTGGATTTGGGTTGTTAAATAAGGTCGCCATGATATTCCCTCATGTTTTTTGGGGGGAAGACTTGGATACCTTTGGTTGTCTCAACCGTTATAGCCAGAAACGAGGGGAGTTCTTTTTATTTTACAGTTACCATACTGTTTCTGGGGGTCCGGTGCTTATTGCACTTGTTGCCGGTGACGCTGCTCAAGTTTTTGAAAGCACAGAGCCTTCGGCTTTACTTGATCAAGTTATGAACATTCTTAAAGGTATCATCCATCTTTATGTTTATATCTTTATTTTTTTCTATAGCTGTGGTCCATGTCAACTTACGCGCACCTCAATAGGCTTCCCATAAAATCCTGCTCATGAAGGCCGGAGAAAATGGGTTTACACCATGTCTTGTAGTAGGGATGACAACCTTATTCCCATGATTCAACCACTAATTGGTCTCCTTGGGGACTATCATCCTTCTTTATACTAGACTAGATAGATTTTTAATTTACTTTGCCCCTTTTTATTCTTTGAGGAAGAATGTGAAATCTTGTTTTGATTTTCATCTGGCTATTTCGACAGGCATATATGAGCCAAAGGGAATAAGCGTGCCTGATCCTATACAATCCATATGTACAAGATGGGGAAGTGATCCCTTTTCATTTGGCTCATATTCACATGTTCGTGTTCAGTCTTCTGGCAGTGATTATGACATACTTGCAGAAAATATTGGAGGTCGGTTGTTTTTTGCTGGAGAAGCTACAATTCGACAACATCCAGCCACCATGCATGGAGCCTACTTGAGTGGCTTAAGAGAAGCTTCTCGCATTTCTCAATCCATGAAAGTGAGGCAAAACAATCCAAGGAAAGTATCAAAGAATGTTGGACCAAGCAATGATGTATTGACAGAGTTGTTCAAAAAGCCAGATCTAGCAGCTGGGAAGTTCTTATTTGTATTTGATCCCTCCACTTGTGATTCTAAATCTTTGGGACTCATGAGAGTTACTTTTGGAAGATCAAATGATGAGTTTAATACTGAAGAGGCAGATGATAAACCTCAACAATTATTAAATTCATCACTGCAACTTTATGCAGTTGTGTCTCGTGAGCAAGCACATCAATTGCAGTTGGTGAAGGAAGGAAGCGACTTCAAGTTACCAGATTTGCTTAAAGGTCTTGGGTTAAAGTTAGTGGGAGCGAATGGGCTAGGAGCTACAGGCCATTCTTTGGCTGCTAACATTGTCAATGCCCGAAAAGGTAGAGGCAGGAGTCGGAGCTTTATTTCACAGCAGAATGCAGGCAACGATAATAGTCAGTTACCTTAAAGTACACAATACAGTATATATTGCACATGTTACTCGCTGGTACATATTTTGCAACTGGCAACAGAGTGTGAAAAGGATCAAGGAACACTCAGTTTGCGCGTGGTTTGGGAGTTTCAATTCTTCCTACTTTGTGCTGTTGGTTTTGTTGTCGATATTCGTTTGTATGCTTGTCTTTTGTACTCTAGATAGTGGAAACTTTTGTGTAGGCTAAAGTTTTTTTCCCTCCCTTTTATAGGTAAAGTTGTATAATATCTGAAAGAAAGGGGAGAAATTAAGATGGGATTAAATTTGTTTCAGCAGAAAGGTGAAATTGAAGAAAGAAATCAATTGAATGCATGTCAAGCTGTGCTTCAATTTATCTCCCATTTTTTATTATCAGCTCCCAGATATCTTCTTGCTAGCTATCTCTTTTTATGAAAAAGTGATGTTACACACAACAGCAACATCTGAAATCTCCCGCGCTTAGATCCTACCCATTTGGTCTCTTAGATACAAGCTATATTAATCCTCTTCTTGAGAATCTTCACTAGCTCTATCGACTTCCCATCAAAGTCCTTATATACCAAGACCCAATGACCATCCCTGACCCTCGTTGTCATGCCCCTAATCTACCATCAGACCACAAAGCCACTAAAACAAATAGAAACTAATCAAGTTTTTACCCTAAAGCAAGCAAAGAACAAGAACCACTACGAAAGAACAAGCAAGAGTCTTAAGGACCAGCATCAACAAGACAGGCCTCCCAACACAAGTAGGCAAGAAACTAAAGATGAGTATACTAATAAGCCAATACTGGTAGAACTAAAAGCAAGTAATGACTAAAGACGAGGATAACAACAAAAACACAAGAATGTCTAAAATGAATGACAATATGAGAATCCAGGACAAGACAACATGTATCAAAGCATCTGCACTGAAAAGCTAAAAACTTAGGATAGTAACCAAGAATCAAGCCAAATTAAATCAACTATAAGAATCCTCATGGTTCATGAAAGATAATGTTGTGTACAAGACACAAAAGACAGGTAGTTGAACATCGACTTGTATGCTCTTCAGCTTCATTACAACTTAACCTTAGGGGGAAAAATTATCCTTAGTAAATGAAACTTATGATAAATAGGATTTTTGAATATTGAAATTTATTCTACAAATTACTCTAGAAAATGATGATAATAATTGTATAAATTGATCATGAAATGATGAAAAAGTTATTGTGGGGTGGAAAAACATACTAACCGACATCTATTAAATCTACAGGCATATATTACAAAAAATGCATGATATTCAATCATAAAATACGTGTATTATTATATGAATTGATTGTTACTCTTCAATATAATCATATTATTGATCATCTTTCACTTATTTCTTGTTGAACCTTCTCTCGATATTCGTGACACTCTTCTCTATGTAGTGGTGCCTTAGAGTAGGATTTAGTTGGTCTTCATAATTTGATGGGGCGGGTTTTAATATTTGGGCCTGAAGAAAATATAAAATGGACAATTTCAAATGATACCTTGTTATGATTGGCCATTTTATATTTTCTTCCGGCCCAAATATTAAAACCCAGCCCACCAAATTATGAAGACCAACTAAATCCTACTCTAAGGCACCACTACATAGAGAAGTGTGTCACTAATATCGAGAGAAGCTTCAACAAGAAATAAGTGAAAGATGATCAATAATATGATTATATTATTACAAAAATAACCTGAAATATATATTTCGGTCCTTTCAAGGGTCTTACTTATTACCCTCTTTCCGAACCCGATTTGCATATCAGGATTCTGATTTCTGAACCATGGGATTGGGAGAGCCATCTAGAAATTCAACCAATGCTGGAAACAGTGACGGCGGTGGCGCCTCCACTTCCGGCAGCGTCAAGAGGTTCCCTTTGGCGGCGCAGCCGGAGATTATGAGGGCTGCCGAGAAAGATGACCAGTACGCCTCCTTTGTCTATGAAGCTTGCCGTGATGCTTTTCGTCACCTCTTCGGTATCTCTCTCTCCTACTACGCTTTCTGTGGTTAGATTCACTATCTAACTATATATCTTTCTGAAAACTAACTTAAAGTTGTTGTTTTTCAGGTACAAGAGTTGCTGTAGCTTACCAGAATGAGGTAAAAAGAAAGCTTGCTTGCTTCTGTATGAGTAGTTAACTTCATCACATCATGTGCAGTCTGAAATAAAGAATGAAAATAAGATTTAATTTTTATTTGAGTTTTGTTGCTTAAGAGCCAATTTCTTTTTATTTTCAAATTTTTTTTATCCTTGATAGTGGATAAGGGACCTTGTATATACCTTGAGTTTTGTTTGTGTGAGTTATTACTCTGTTTAGTGGAATAATAAACTTCATGGCAAAATCTATTTGGCAAGTGATGTATCAAAATTGACTTTAGTCCAATTGAGGTATTGAAAATTCTGAATCCTTGAGAAAATTGCCACGGGGAGTTTTTCAGCGAGAATTGTCCTCAGCTTTTACTGTGAGCTTCCAAAGAATGTTTTTTTTTTCTTATGATCCTCTTTTGGCTGGGGTAAGACCTGGTGCTTAGAGTGTGGAGTTCTCTATGAGCTAGGATATCAGAGAAATAAATGAACTACAAGTGACAATCTGAAAATGACTGTCGGTATTAGTCGGATGAAACTTTGTGCACTCCTTTTATGTTTGGTAGGAGTTTCAATAAAAGAAGTGAAAGTGATTAGAATGACTTGGCATCACGAGAACAGTATGATTTTAGTGAAAGAGGAACTTGCTTATCTTTACGGCTTATCATGAAGATGACCAAGAGTGTTATGAATTAGTGGTTATTCATTATTCTATTGCTGTAGAATTTGATGGGAAAGAAGAATTATGTTTTTCTCTTCCAACCATGCGTAACATCAAAACTAATTGTATTAGTTCTCTCCTCTTTTACCCTTTCCTTTTCTTTTCTTTTGTGGAGCCAAAATGACATGAGATAGCCTGTCGGTGTCTTAACGGTTCTAATTTTATAAGTTGTTAACCTAGAATGCATACAGCAAGGATAGTCATTATTTCCTAATACTAGAGTTGGTGCAATTTTCAATTTCAGGCAAAACTTTTGGGCCAGATGCTCTATTATATGCTGACAACGGGTGCAGGGAAGCAAACATTAGGAGAAGAATACTGCGACATCACTCAGGTTGAATGAATTTATGTTTGCCATTTCTACCTTGTGTCTAAGTGTCTTGAGCCATTTGGTCTTTCTCCCGTCAGGGATTTTGTCTTTACTCATGTTCGCTACTCTCTCCCTTCTAGTTTATGTTGCTGAATCAACTCAATATGTAAATTAAGAGAGAAAGAAAGACTTTTAAAAGTTGTGGTTCCAAACTTGCCCACCAAATTAAGAGAGAGAAAGACTTTTAAAACTGCATCAGCAAATTTTGTTCTTCTCTGCGAAGGTATCTATGTTCGAATTACAATTTGGTATTACAGGTTGCAGGACCATATGGACTTTCCCCAACACCTGCAAGACGTGCTCTTTTTATTTTCTATCAGTCAGCTGTTCCGTATATTGCAGAAAGAGTCAGGTTCATCTACATTTCTCTGAGACTTCATTTAAAGACTTCAGACCTCTTACTTCTCCTTGCAACAATTATTTATTATTGTATGGTTTTGCAGACCCCCAAACTTTATTGCCTTTTATTTGTTTATGATTTACTTTTTTTTCAGTTCTAGAGCAGCTTCCCATGGCATCACCCTGGCTGATTCTGTGGCGGACTATTCATTTGGGGATGATCCTACTTCAAGCAATGAAGCTGAGGCATCACCTACTTTTGACATACACTCATCTTCAACGTCCACTCCATCAATTTCTGTTCTTTCCAGATTGAAAGCCAAGATAAGGAATTTCTGGTTGTGTGCTGTTCGAAGGTGGCCTTCGGTATGCCCCTTTCTTCTAAGCTTTTGTTATCTCAGATTGGCGAAGCCTGGGCATTAAATTATGTGTTTCTCTCTCACTTGTATACATAACTCTTTGTCATAGATGTTATCCAGAAACTCAATGGATAAAGTTGCTTCAGTTAAATCTTAAGCTGGATTTCTTCTGAGTTGGATGATCTGTTTTTTTTTTTTTTTTAAAGTTTTAAAATTATACTGCAATTTGGACATTCTCTTGAACGTTATGAAGCATCTGTGACTCCCTGGATTTCCTGCAACACTTTTTAGACTTTTGGGATTTCACTGGGTATGTTTTTGTTGTGCTTGTTTGGAGAGATCATCATAAATGATTAAAGTGTGTCATTCACGATACATAAAATATTCAGCCAGAGCTGCTCCTGTATAAGGAGCAAGATATTGTAATGTAGCAGGGGAATCCGCCGTTTCGGCTACCACAATAGTGTATTCCATCGCTCCCCTTTCCTGTAAAGTAGTTACTACCTGGGCCACAGAAGACGCTTTTTGCCCAATAGCTACATAAACACATATTACATTTTGACGTTGTTGATTGAGAATCGTATCTGTGGCTACTGCTGTTTTATTGGTCTGTCTGTCCCCAATAATTAATTCTCGTTGACCACGTCCTATAAGGATCATCGAATCAATAGCAATAAGCCCGGTTTAAGTCTTTCGACTTATCCCCCCCGAGAATAGAGAGAGGGATGATAGAGACTCTGGTTGTTAAACTCTCTGGATCTTGTGCACATACCAATTGTTAGTCCAGAGTTCCTCGTGGAGCATTACTGCAAACTAATATTTGTGATATTCTATATACCTAGGACAAATGTTTAATTCCTTCCACCCTAATAGAATGCCTTGTTGTACGATGAAACCCTATTTACTGATGGCTAGCGTTGGAGCTGCCAGAACTGCCGACTGTCATGTTCAGCTCCTTTATTTTGTTGTAGCTTGCTGAAGTGGGGCATAGTTGACATGTAGATATAATTGGGATGTACTTTGAGAAGTATTTAGTGCACAGTTGGTGAATTCTCCATCATTTTTCATTCCAATATTTGTAAAACAACATACATTTTTGCTGATCCTTGCAGATGCTTCCTCTTGCTCGTGAGATCTTGCAATTGGTTATCCGGACCAATCTCATGTTTTTCTATTTTGAAGGTGACTTTATTTGCCACTCAATAAACCAATTAAGTGCTGATAGTTTCTGAAACACATGCTAAAAGTTTGTAAATCCTCTCCACATCAGGACTTTATTATCATATATCAAAACGTGCGGCGGGCATTCACTATGTGTTCATTGGAAAACCTATGAACCAGCGACCTAGGTAAATTGCTTCAAGCTTCTGTTGCAGAAATATTTGTATGGTCTGTAACTCTTTGCATCTGACATTTGGTCTTTGAAAAATGACTTGTCCCTCTGACCAAATTTGGTAGATTGCTGGCTATATAATCTTTTTTGTGTTTGTTTCCTTGTGAAGAAAAAAGTTGCACAAAAGTGGTCTTTTCAATGGACCAAGATGACATTCCTCCTTGTATACCTTGGGATAATATTTTTGTATCAGTACTTATTAGTTTTCTGCCTGCTGCATCTGTTTTTTAAAATATTTTTTAAGTTTTTTCTCTGATATTTTATAGGAAATATTGGAGTCTGGTCTCCAAAATGGATGTCTCTTTAGCTTTGCCAAAAATATTGGGCATTGGATATGTCTGCGACTTTATGTGCCTTGTCGGATATTGCACTTTCATGTACCATTTAAAATATTTTCTGTATCAAAATTCACAGTAGTGGATGATTCTACGTTTGGCACATAGTCATTTCTAAAATAGTGATCTATTGGCTCCTTGTCTTCATGAAGATCCCAGTTGGACTTTCTTGGCTGCTCAAAATGTTTTTGTCGTGCAGATATCAAATACTAGGGGTCTTCCTTCTAATTCAATTGTGTATTCTTGCTGCTGAAGGTCTGAGACGTAGTAATTTATCATCTGTTTCAACTTCTTCTCAACAAGCACCCTTTGGAACCTATCAAACTTCTGCAGGTGAAATTTTTTGCATATATTCATGATCTGGACATTCTCTGAGTATCATGTGCTATATGTTTATTTACGTTTGTCATCCCAAAATACAAAATAATTTATTGTTTGAAGAAAAAGAATAGTTGTACCCATTATGGACTTCCATCATATGCCCCAAGGGTTTGAGTGTGTGACTGAGGCTGACACCAATAGAGGATAGAGGGCGCTTAATTGCAAAATGCAGTTTTGTATGATTTGGAAGATGTGATCATGGCAGAAAGAGTAGTTATGCTTCAAGAAGTTACAAAATTTGGTTTTGGTCGTCAAGGTTACTTTTGAATCTTGCGGTGATGCACCTTTCTCGGTCGTAGATTAACATTTTGGTCTCCCTGTGTTAGTTTTTCCTTTCTTCCGGTCTAATAGGTCAATCTTTTTCACCTGTTAGCTGTAATCTTTTCTCTTTGTGTCTTTAGGCCGAGGTTTACCTGTTTTGAATGAGGAAGGCAATCTAGTAACTGCTGAAAGTGAGAAGTATGGATTGGTTGTTGAAT
Source organism: Solanum medicagineum (assembly GCA_026153255.1). Classification (NCBI taxonomy): domain Eukaryota; kingdom Viridiplantae; phylum Streptophyta; class Magnoliopsida; order Solanales; family Solanaceae; genus Solanum; species Solanum medicagineum. Next base: position 13,294,408 of record JAPFFP010000099.1, read on the forward strand.
CCACATCAACCTCAGAGGTATATTTTGTTGTATTTTCAAGAAATAAGTGTTCTACGTAATTCATTAAGGTAATTTAACCTAGAGTGAAGTTTATCTCTTTTCCATTGTTGCTAGTTTAATCTTTTATATGGCTATGTGTTCTTACAATTCTTACTTGGTGCATTAGAACAATTAACAAATATCCGACAACGTTGTCTTCTTGGGTTGACTTTAATTAATCCTTCAAATTACTCTTATGCTTTTTCAGTCTCAAGGAAACAGTCCAAGCAAATGCACCCTTTGCCTAAGCAGCCGCCAACATCCAACAGCCACACCCTGTGGTCATGTATTTTGCTGGTATAGATTCCTGACTGTTCCTCTTTATGCCTATTATTTTGGTTAACAATTCAGAGAAAGAGAAGGAAGAAAACATAATGCTCTTACCTTTTTGTTTGATTTGCACTATTTGTAGGAACTGCATAATGGAATGGTGCAATGAGAAGCCCGAATGTCCCCTTTGTCGTTCTCCCGTAACACATTCAAGCTTGGTTTGTCTGTATCATTCAGATTTTTAGTCATGGACAGGTCAGATATTGCAAAGAGATAACTGCAAATAAATCATGAAGGGCAGGTTTGTTCCAAATGTGTCACAAGAGATTCAGTAGTGTACTTCATGACGAGAAATGTGAGATCCTGTTTTCGTCTCTGTTGCTCACATGCACACAGCTCTGGAAGTGCTGCTGGGAAAAATGGCGGTTGTGAGCTGTGTAAGTAAGGAGATTTTTGCAACTAGTTTACGAAACTTTGGTGCTGTGCATAGTGGTGTAGCAGATCATTTTTATTGAAAGCAAGCACATAACAACTTCACGCGACAGCCTGCTTGTCTTGCACTGAACAACAACCATTAGATTTTCCTTCACAGGAAGGCTCTTGTGGATGGTACCAATTTTACATTACTAATTAATCTCAAAGATATAGTAGATGTATTCTGATGAGCAAAAGCAAATCTTCCTTTCTTTTTATAGCTAAACCATCCACACCTGTAGTGTGGTGGTGAGGGGTTTGGCATAGACCTTACCAAAGTGAAATCGAAATCGAATCATTAAATGGAGCAGATTACAAACAATGATTTAGTGTTAAAAATAAGAAAAATGGGAGAAGGCTTTCTATCAAAGGTATGTTAGACTCATGTGGCCTCTTAACAATGTAAACCAATTATGCTACCTTTTTAAAGGGCATTTTAGACTCAAAAGATATGTCGAAATTTTCATTAGAGGTTCGTTTATGACGGTGAGTTCAACAATCTAAATCGTGTTTTAGCTTAAATCCAAAGTCACAAGGTAGTTCCAAAAGGTCTGAAATGCCTGGGATCCAAATCAGAGGTCCTTTTAGATCAAACACGACGTTTTAAAGCTAATAGAAACAATGATTTTGGCGGTTTTTTGTGGGTGTTAGCCAACGGATTTTGGGGCTGTATGGGGCTTCGGCGCAAGATTCCTGAAAGATCATATGGGTGGGTCCGCAACGAGCCTGGCAAGAGGCTTAGGTAGCCCGGCGGCGTTGGCGGAGGCCTGGTAGGATTCATGGGCCAAGGAACAGGAAATTGGCGATTTCGGCAATTTTCTGTTGGTGTTAGTCCACGGATTGTAGGGTTGCATAGGGGTCCGGTCCTAGATTCCCGAAAGATCATACGGGTGGGTCCGAAAGAGCCCGACAAGAGGCCCAGGTGGCCCGGCAGTGTTGGCGGAGGCCTGGTAGGATTCTATAGGCCAAGGAACAGGAAACAGGCGATTTCGGCAGTTTTCTGTGGGTGTTAGCCCATGAATTTTGGGACTGTATGGGGGTTCGACACAAGATTCTCGAAAAATCATATGTGTGGGTCCACAACTAGCCCGGCAAGAGGCTCGGGTGGCCTGGCGGCGTTGGCGGAGGCCTGGTAGGATTTTATGGGCCAAGGAACAGGAAACAAGCGATTTCGACAGTTTTATGTGGGTGTTGCATGGGGTCCGGCGCAAGATTCTCGAAAACTCATAGTAGTGTTGTTCGGATTCTTCAAAAATATCGCAGTGACTTAGTTATTTAGGTTTCAAGATGTTATAATATGGCATGGGTTTCATTATATTCATGGATTGAGCATGCTTCAATTTATAGTTAACTTCATTCTTTTTTTATTTTTTATTTTTTGTTCAATTTGTGGTACTTGCTGTTGCTAATATTGTCATGTTTGAGCAGTTTTTTTGAGATACACTTTTTTCAAAGTAAAGATTGATGGTTCAAATAGTTGTTGTTTCAAAGAAGTTTTGCTCCTTCCTAAAGAAAAAGTTTGATTTAGAGACACTGTGCAACTGCAGTGGCTGAGTTAGAATTTTCATTAAGGAGTTCAAAATTAAAAAAATACATCCACGAACTAGTTGAGGGAGGTCAACATCTACAATGTATACATAAAAAGATTATTTTAATAATATATAAATAGTGTAATTTTTAGCGCGGGGGAGGGGGGGCCGAACCCCCTAAACGTAGTGTAGCTCCGCCCTGAAGCAGTGAAACAGAATTTCATATGGATGTTTGATTCTAAGTCCGTTTTCTTAAGGTGTCTGCACAGCTTTTTGTGTCTAGCATTCACAGGTTTTTGATAATCCCTTTGTTTCTTGAGTGTCATTGCAATGAGACAACATATTACTTATCTGTTGTCATTTATAATTGATATTCCTTATGTTGCGTTTCTATGGTTGTATTATGTGAATGTTGAAGGTTTACATAACACAAGGGGATCATGAAGGAAA
>JAPFFP010000099.1:13299611-13358109 GCA_026153255.1 Solanum medicagineum
AAAAAAAAATTTATACAAAAGAAAAATTTTTACTTAAAAAAAAAAAAAATTTACATCTCAATTTTTTTTAAAAAAAAAAAATAAAAACTTTGCATTTAACCCCCCCCCCCCCCCCCCCCTTTTGTTTGCATTTTAAAAACCTAGAAGAAGAGATTTTAAATGGAAAAAAATATTTTTTTTGGCACGTGTATTGCAACTCATTTACTCGATTGATTGATTTATTGGCACGTGCGTTGCAACTCATTACTCAATTGACTGATTTATTGGCACGTGTATTGCAACTCATTATTCAATTGATTAATTTATTGTTACGTCTATTGTAACTCATCAATCAATTGACTAATTTATTGGCATGTCCATTGCAACTCATGTAGTTCATACAACAAATACTTATTATTCAAATAAAATTTAATTTTCATTAAAACGGCTACATTACGTGGAATTAATCTCACGAACGCGAAGCGCTTCATCACGAACACTTGTAAGGTATTTATATAGCTTGAGATATGTCAAAAGACACCATCCGTAAAAATATTTTCAAGATTTAACAAGCTCTTCTAGTATAAAATTAGGAGTCAGAATCTAATAAAGATTTTAAAGAATAAACTCAGCACTACAAAATATATATAAATACAGGAGGAAGAATTTGTACCATAATATGTTTTCTCACTTTCACTTCTCGAGAAGAATGTATCAACTATATATATAAACAAAAAGACTTCACCTTTTAGTTTTTGTGTAAAGAGTCCAATAGATCGATTCAAAAATAAACGCATACAAATAAGAGAGAGTATAATGACATATTTATCTCAAAATAATATTTAAAATAGCAAGTGTCTTTTTTAAATAACAATTCTTCCTCAACGTGTGATATTATTAATTCAGTTGGTTACATTTCTATATGATATTTGTATTGAACGTGCCATTATGGGCACTCATTGACCAATGACTATTGATTGTTAGTCATGTATTGATATACCAGACATTAAATCTAGACATTTTATTGATTTAAATGCATGGAAGATACTCCCATAACCAGGGACAGAGCTATTCTTCTGTCATGAATCTCATTTAATAAAAAATTATACTATTTATAAATAAGTAAAATAGATTTTATATGTATATAATAAATGTCGAATTTTTTTTTACTAATTCATATGATTATTTTTTCAAATTTTGAACTTCCTTATTGATAATCTTGGCTCCGTAACTGCCCTTAACCCGATTCTTCGCTTTAATTAACTGGAAAAGGCGAAGTTATTAATCATCCTTATTGAAGTTATTTTATGACATCATTTTCTAGTTAAAGTAATAAGTGAATAGAGTATTTTTTTTTTTCATTTCTATTTGTTTGTTATATATCTATATATATTTTAAAGTTCATAAAGTATATGTTTTTAATAAGGATACGATTTTGCACTTCTCAACAAATATCATCTGTTTTATTATTCTAAGCAGGTATTCAATTTTGGGTAATGAAAAATTTGTTATTCTTAACTCTTGGGCTCAGGAATTCCTATATAACTTAAGTGACACAGGAAAAAATACCATCTGTTTTATTATTCTAAGCGGGTATTTTCCTGTGTCATTTAAGTTATATAGGAATTCCTAAGCCCAAGAGTTAAGAATAACAAGTTTTTCATTACCCAAAATCGAATATCCGTTTAGAATAATAAAACAAATGGTATTTGTTGAGAAGTGCAAAATCGTATGGATATGATTCTCATTTTGTGTCTTGATTAATTGGATCTTTCTTTACAGATTCCTATCCAAACTCTTCGACATGTATTTTCGAGTATTCCTTGATCATTTCATCCAAGAAGAGGAGTTCCTCTAATTCTATGAATTTTTCTAGAAGGCTCTTTTTAATTATTTTTTATATAATAAATTTAAGAGCACAAAATTAAATAATATTTTTAATCACTCTACATAAATTTTTATATTTACCTTAAGACCTTTTGCGTGTGTCAGAAATCGTGGGGCCGGGTCGGCAACAGTGGGCCCTCCGATTGAATCGGATCGGCACGTGCATGACCACGTGGGTTTGGTGAGTATTGGTACGCTACGCCGCGTGTAGAAATTGGGCCCACTAATTCCAGACCCAACCAATAGAAATGCAAATCCGATTCGATTAACTAGGTGGACTACAACTCTCAATTTCCCAAAATTCCTACACAGACAATTGTAACCCAAAGGCTAGAGCACAACAAAGTCGATTGGATGGAGTTACTCCTCTATTAATTAGAAATTTTCAATTTGAATTTTGGATATGAAAATTTTTTTTGATGGAAATTTTTTTTTAAATGGGTTCTATCTGATGCTAATTCAAAATACTCGAACTTCAATACGAGCACCAAATATCAAATGAACGGAGAAAACTTGAATATTCAATTCGGTTATTTACGTTGTGAACATAATATTTTCATGGGACTAGTTTTCTCAATCATCAGAAGGAAAAGTGTTAGCAGTTAGCACCCAAATTGAGAAAAAATTTGCCAGAAAATAACTTTTGTCAAAAGATGCAGGCCATTACAAAGCCGCGTAAAAGAGGCGAGTGAATTACCTCTATGTCAAACATCCTCTTTTTCTTTATAATAGTAGCGTCGAGTTTAATTTTATATTTAAAATTGTATATAAGTACGCAAAAATAGTGTAAGTCATGAAAATAACCTCTTACAAAATTGAAAACTGTGCACAAAAAATCTTGATCTTTTCTCGAACCCCCCCCCCCCCCGACTTTTGCATCATAATAAATTAGCTCAATGGGGCAATTGGGCTTTGATTAAAAAGAGTAATTTATTTTATTCTAAGATAAAAGCCTTGTAATCTACAGGGTGTGTGTTTTGGTTGGTGTAAAATATCATTCACAAAAATCCCAACAATCTCTTCATTGCATTTGACGCCCATTTCTACACACTCCGTAAGTACTTGTCTCTCTCTTTCTTACTCTTTTTCTCTCTCTTTTTAGCTCCCATTTCTATTATACACTCAACATTCATACCCTTTTTATGTTGAAATTATTATGTATTTTGTTGAATTAGTAATAAAAAGTCGCTTATCTTGATATGTTTACTTCTTAGATTACAGTATTGTTGAAAGATCATATTTTTACCTTTCTTGAAAACGTTGTTTCTGTTCTTTAGTGCACCAGCTGGATCCTTGATGCTTTTTTGTTGGGTGAATCTTGAAATATCAAAAGCAAAATCCGTGGTTGTGGCTAGTTTCTGTTTTAGCTTGTTTCAGTCCAAAATGACCTTGTAATTTGTAAAAGATTTGTCTTGTTGACGATTTTAAGGTTATAAAAGTACAAGGTCAACTGTTGAGGAAACTAGAGGTTAGGCTGAGTGATTAGCTTAACTTGTAATTTCATCTTGTTTTTGGGGAAAAGACCCAAAATTTGCACACTGAGCCACTCACTGTTAGCTAAAATATCATCCATACTAATGGGATCACACTGGTAGGTAACGGGGTGAACATCCTACCTCGCCCCCGCCTATGGGATTACACCGAGTATGACTTTTTGAGACGAGGGTTCCCAGAAAACTGCCTCTCTACCTCTATGAGGTAGTGAAATGGTCTGCTTACATTTTACCATCCCGACCTCACTTGTGGGATTCCCGTGGGTATGTTGTTGTTGTTGTTGGTGGTTGTTAGTGATACTATGATACTTTGGATTACCCATATTTCTCTTTATAGTTAGGACAAAGTGTTGATACCAATAAGTACTCCTTTCTTTTAACATTTCCACTTACCTTAACTCTCTATCTTGAGCTAACTAACAGATTTGTTCTAGTACTGTTGGCATGTAAAATAAGAAGACTTTTTATGGTAATTATCATTGATTGGGTATCAATTAAGAACTGCAAACAGTACTAACTTATTTTGGTTGAGATAAATTGCTTACTTCAAGACAAAAGGAGTTGGACCTCACCACTTCAGACAACAATAGTGAGTTGGTTCTTCAGGGCCTATTGGTTATGTTGCTCCTTGGAGGGCTTCCTATTTTCAAAGTATATTTGCATATCATGGTTCACCAGATAGTTTAGTTTAGATTGATTGGTTAATGGAGCTTTATTGAACCAAAACGCAATGGATTGGGAACATTGAGGGCCTTTGAAAGGTTAGTTTAGGTCGTGAATTAGTCAGTATTGCCCTTCTGGTTAGAACATTACGTTTACGACCATAGGCATAGCTGGGTTGTGCCTGGAATTAGAACCTTTCAGATAATGAATAATGGTATAAATGGGTTAAAACAATGACTGGTATGAGAAGTCAGTGTTACAGATTAGTCAATTGGGTTTCTTAATTATTGCAAGTAGTGAAATATCCCGATGGTTTCCTTGAGTGAAGGTCGAGGAATAGAAATGAAAGTTGGTGGATTGAATTGAATAATGGTGGTTGATCTATGGGTATCAGTAAATATATTGTACACAAATGAATTTTGGGTACTGTTGAAAATTGTACTTTTGTATAATAATGAAATTCTTGTCTATTTTATTTCCCGACAGTTCGCTTGAAATATAAAAGCTTAACTCGTAATGTGCATTGCAGTCCTGACAAGTCTTGACACCCATGCAGGTCTTGATTTTGATATTCTTGTTGGCTAAGAACAAATGGATTCGGATCTAGATCGTGGGAAAGTCACACTGATAGGATCCACTATATGTCTTATGCTGACTTTGCATTTCAGCATACAGCTAGTGACGGAACATTTTACGTCATGGAAGAAGCCTAAAGAGCAAAAGGCCATAATTATTATCGTCCTTATGGCACCTTTATATGCTATTACCTCCTTCGTTGGGTTGATCGATTTCATGGGAAGCAAACCATTTTTCACTTTCTTGGAATCTGTCAAAGAATGTTATGAAGCAATTGTAAGTCAATATATAGCTAACTTAACATTTTCTTCCTTTATATCGTCGCTTGTTGGGCTGTGTTCTTGTCAGTTTCACACAACCAGAGATTATTTGCTCACTTCTGTTCCAAGTGATACAGGTGATGGCTAAGTTCTTGGGGTTGATGTACACTTACTTGAACATTTCCATAAGCAAAAACATAGTCCCTGATGAAATTAAGGGAAGACAGATTCACCACTCATTCCCAATGACACTCTTCCAGGTACAATATGTATTCTAAAATTATGCGTACATCGTGTCACTCTTATATACCATTAACACTTGATGTTTGTCAGAATAAATTTTGTGATGATGCCAACAAGGATGAAAACTAAATTACATTCTGTTCAGCATGCCTTATAGAGTATATATACTGTTAAGCATAGAGTGCACTATTACAACTCTTTTACGCCAATGGATAGACTCCTGCATTGAGTTGCTTACTAGTTTTACATGGAAATTATTATTGTGACTCTGTAGTAAGTTTACAAACTCAGATACTAGGCATATAAGTATATTTCAGCATTCTCTCCTCTCTTTGGGACCAAAAAGCATGATGCCTCCTAGAAGCTTTCAACTTTGTTACATTTACAGTTTTAGTGTTGTCATGGTACCTAGTCGCAAGCTAACTGTTGTATCAATGCAGCCTCACACTGCTCATTTGAACCATCATACGCTGAAGCTTCTCAAGGACTGGACATGGCAATTTGTTGTGCTTCGCCCTGTATGCTCCATCTTAATGATTATTTTACAAATGATTGGAGTGTACCCTAGTTGGGTTAGCTGGACCTTTACCATCATTTTAAACATATCTGTTTCACTGGCTTTGTACTCTCTTGTGGTTTTCTACCACGTGTTTGCGAAAGAGTTGGCACCTCACAAGCCCCTAGCCAAGTTTATGTGCGTCAAAGGAATTGTCTTTTTCGTTTTCTGGCAGGTATATTTCTCATCTTTTCTTACAGTCTTATCTTTTGCTTTCTTGTAAATTACATATTGGAGGACAAGGACATTGTTCAGTATGGGATCTGAATTATTAATGATTAGAATGTTCTACAACAACAATAAACCTAGTTTAATCCCGCAAATGGGGTTAGGGGAGGATGGTGTATATGTAGCCTAATCCCTACCTTGTAAAGGTACAGAGGTTGTTTCCGAGATATCTTCAGCTCATTAGAATGTACTATATTTGCAAATATCTTAATGGTATATTTGCTCCTAGTATTGCTCATGTAGCTTCTTGTCCTATGACTTTATTACTATCTTTTGTTTCTTGTATCTTGATTATCGCATTGTTTTGTTGTAGTTTCCATTTTGTTACTATCTATATGTTGTTTCCTTCCTGTACTTCCATTACTTCTTTTTTGTGACTGCTTTGGACTGTTTTTCCTTGAACCGAGCGTCTGCTGGAAACAACCTCTCTACCTCTAAGGTAGGGGTAAGGTGTGCATACACTCTACCTTCCCCAGATACCTCACTTTATGGGACGACTACACTAGGTGCGTCGTTGTATCCTAATGGTATAAAAATCAGACTATGCCTAATTCCTTCATGAAGTCTGCTTTTGAAGTCTTTATGCTAAGAAAGAAGCTTGTATCAATCTGCAGGGTATTATGCTTAGTATTCTGGTAGAACTAGGCATAATAAAATCTCACTATTTCTGGCTTGAGGTGGAGCGCATTCAGGAAGCTCTTCAAAATGTACTTGTGATTGTGGAGATGGTTTTCTTCGCTATCCTTATGCGTCATGCATACAGTGCAGCACCATATCGCCAGGAAGCTGTTACCACTACATCAGGAGACAAAAAGAAAGAGTGATTACGCAACGTGTATCATTGTGAAAAACCATCTGCAGACATGAACATGAGTCACTTCTTCCTATTGCTTGTATGTTGTATTGGACTTGCTTGTTGATGTATACTAGATTCTTCTATTCAATAATGTAACATTAAAATGGAGTCAGAAATATACAGAAAGTGATGGAGTAAGAAGAGCTAAAGTTTTATCATGAAAAAAGATCTGTTTAGAACAAGAGAGATCAACTTGAACATTTTGTTGAGAGTCAATTAGAACAGAATCCTTTCATTCTGAGGCAAATGGATTTGAAATAAAACAGAGGCCATATGAGCAATTGGTTATTTTCCTTTCCATTTGTCTAAATTATAATCATAATTTTTATTACTTCCATTAAAAAGGGCGTTTTTAGCACGATGCACTAAGCTTTCAGCATGCATGTGGAAGGACTATTTATATTTATTCTTCTTTTATCTTTTCTCCAAGGTTTGTCTATAAGAAGCTTTGAGGTTATGTGATAAATTATGAATCATGCTTTTTATACTTCTTTCCATCCAATTGTATATGAGATCATTTAACTTGACATGATGTATAAGAGGAGAAAAAAGATTTTTGAAAGTAATGGTATCAAATAATTTTTAGGTTTATGTGATTTTAAATTATTTCATGAACAATAAGGGGAGAATTTTATAATTCAATTGTTTCTAATTATAGTGTAGTGATATTTTTTGAGACGGATTGAAAATGAAAGGATGTTAATAAAATGGGACATAGTGAATAATTTGTTTAAGAGAAAAATATTAAAAACATCCTAAACTTGACATGAATTATTAGTTTCATCCTTGAACTATTGATAGTATAAAAACACCCTTCTATTTGACTAATTGAACTTAAATTCACCATTGATCTTATAACAAGAGTGAAATATACTCCTAAATACTTGCCAAGTTAAGGAATATTTTTAATACTTATGATCAATAATTTTCACTATATTTAAAATAATGTTTGATGTAATAACTATAACGAAAACTTAATAATTGATATATAATAAAAGTAATTCGCAAAATGATAAATATTTAATAATTATTATATATTTTAGCTACAATTTAAATAATTATTGAATGCAATTATAATTTAAATAATTTTATTAAAATTTGTATAATTCAGTTCCTAATCCTATAAATCATAAAAGATGTCCCACATCCTACGAGAGAGTGTTCTACGCCACGTATGATTGGAAAAATCCTGTTGAGAAGAAGAGCTCTGCGAATTGCTAACTATACAAGAGCTAGCAAAAAATGGAGTCTTTATTATCCCTTTTGTTTTTGGAATGAACCCCTTCACATAAATTTACTTCTTTGATTCATTTCACTTCCTTTTTTCTGTAAAAAAGTAGTATTCAACTGTACCATGACAACACTTGCTCAATTTCCCATCAATTTATCACCTTTAAACTCACGAAACGATGCTCTGTACAGAAAACCAAACTTTCTTGGGCTGAAATTACAGAGACCAAGTTATTGTTTCACTAATTTAAGTACAAGAAAGTTATCAGTTTGTGGTAGCTGGAACAAATTAGGAACTTTTAAGGAGAAAACCTCATTCTTGACAGATAAAAATGGGATTTTGATGAAGGAGGAGAGATGGGGTTGTGAGAAAAGAATGGTTTTAGTGAAATTCAAACAAGGGTTTGGATTTGATGGGATTGGTGATGGTAGTGGCGGCGGCAGCGGTGGTGGTGGGAGGGATAATAGTGAAACAGTGAGAGTGTTGAGTAATCTTGTTCTGGCAATTGGGCTGACTTATCTCACTATGACTGGTCAGCTGGGTTGGGTCTTGGATGCTATTGTTTCTGTTTGGGTATTTCTCTCAAGCATCACTTAGCTTGGCATATTAGCATTTAGATTCTATTTGTGTTCCATTTGGTTATTAGATATGATATGTTTATTTAGCATAATGGTTAGGGTAGAGGGTTAATTAGGTATTTGAGAATTGTCTCGCTTTTTCTTCTATACTAACAGTCGTAGCATTACTCAATGTGTTCTTGTTGCTTTCATTTTTGTACTATTTAATGTTTCTTGCACTTTGATAACCGTAGTATTTTGTTGTATTGATTAATCCCTTTAGTATGCTTTGTCATGCGTGCTTTAGTATTTCGTCTTGGTTTTTTCACTTCTGTTGTTTTCATTCTTCGAACAATTTTGTAATGCTTTTACTTGAATCAAGGGTATAGCCTCTCTACCTCCCAAGGCGATCCTAACTTGTTTAGGACTGAGGCATAGTAGCAGTTGTTGTTTGGTTATTAGAGATAAGGTACATCTATATTTGATTTTACATGGAATTGTTATAAATTAGTTTTTTGTGAGCTGGTTTGCCATAATTACTTTCATCTCACTTATCACCTTTAAGGTAAATGAAGTAATGCTAGTCTGGGAACTTATTTTAATTCTCATTTGTTGTTTCTGATACTTAATACGCATAGGATAACACAGTAGATGGAACATGTCTATCTTTCATATTTATGGTATTCGTAGTCACTACATTTTGAAATTTATTTGATATTATCGCTGCTGGCAAAGTTCTTAATTCTGAGGGATTAATGAGAAATATATTACTGATTGTTTTTTTCAGTGATGCAGCCAACCTTTGTATTGCTGCTTTTCATGTATTAGCTATGAATATCTTGTCACGCCATACCTTATGAATATTAACAGCTGTCTTTCATTTTCTGGCTCTCAGCTCCTTGCAGTTGTGCTTCCAATTTTAGGTTTGGGAGCTTTTATTTGGTGGGCTGGACGAGATATTGTTCAAAGCACTGTAAGGGAACTAAACTTGCATCTCTTCACTTTACCACATATATCCTATTATTTCAAATGCCTGCTCTGAGAATTGCATAAGCACCTACTCTTGTGCGTGTGAAATATCAAATTTAAGTAGTTTGTTTGATCATTTGACTGATTATAAATTTATGTGAATAGTATCTCTCCCATTATTATTAAGTGTTTAAATTATTTTATTACATTAAAGGGATCCGGTATTCAAACTCCTATAGTGCATATATCCCAATGACATCACGTTCTCTCCTATTAACTTAACATGCACTTCATTTAATCTTTTATAAATTTGGTCATCTCAACATGTGTCATGTACTACCTTGCATCAAAGACTTCTATTGTAATTGGCTTCAACTAAAATGCATAAATTTCATCCAAAAAATGTAATTCATATCATAGCTTTATCACCGCAAATGGTTTAGCACTTCTCAGTATCTCAAAATATGTCAAGTTCTGCATAATTCAATCTGCTCTATTATATCCTTAATGTGAAATGCTTAAATTTTAACTGGAAAACAGAATTTCTAGAATAACTACTATTTGTGACAAGCAATTGGTTGTCTTGGGCTCATATATTTTTACAATGTGTGCGTGATACTTTTACCAAATTATGTTATGGGTGCACTCCTTGGGGTGCTACAGCGATGAGAAATAGATTGTCTTAAAAAATTAAAGCAGATCAAATGAACTGAGTCTCTGGTCCATCTAACAACTATCAAACTTCTTACATCACATGTTTCGTTCTGTGTTTGCTAATGATTTCTTCTACTGTGCAGTGCCCAAACTGTGGGAATGATTTTCAAATTTTTAGGTAAGATTAAATGGAACCTTGTTTAAGAGAAATATTTGAAGCCAGGGGCCTGATTGTTTTTGCTAGTTATTCATAGCATTGATTTTCACCCAGTGCAGGTCTACTTTAAATGATGAGGTTCAGCTTTGCCCTTTCTGTACTCAGCCATTCTCAGGTTAAAATCGATACTCTTAATTGGCTTGTCTCCGTTGTTTTGAGAACTTTCTCATAGCTGATCGATTGATGGCATTCTTGTTTCATTATTGTATTTTATTCTGTAACCTTATCTTATTAGCTATTTGAAGGGAGTACTGTCAAATTCTTGTAAAGTTGGGCTCTTGGCAAGCTTTTCGGAGGAGTATTTATTCTCGTCATATATGCACCTTATAAAAGCAAATGTGGGTATTGTTTTGGTAGGTGGAATGGATGGTGAGGAACAGTAAAAATTGACATGCCAATTATAATAGATGGTTCATTCACGTTTCAGGAGAAATTTTGTAATAAAATGTTGATGTTATGTTCAAACTTAGTGTTTTTGGACGTTACCACATGAAGCAGTTTTGTAATGTGGCTTTTGTAGACGTTGAATACAATTAATGGCTTTGTGAATGGACTTTGAATATGAGCTCAATTAGCTAAGCAATATCAAATTTCATCCAATTAGTTAATTACTTTCTTAATGAACCACCGAAGAGATTTATCAAGAAATTCAGCTATCAAATAGCTCATTTCATGTATGGCCCTAAATAAAATTTATGTACCCTTGTTTACCTTGCATTTCTCCACCTCATAATCTTATTCCTTTGTGCCAATGCATATATGCAAGGTAAACTATCCGAAGTTCACAGCTCTTCATGTGGTTTGTTTGCATTGCAGTTAGGCTTACTGTATTAATCTCCCAGTCCTACATAGGAGGAGAACTTCATGTATTTCTCCTCCTTAAAATTACCTTGTATCCATAGTTGTCTTTTGAATTCTTGGAGTATATACATGTTTGAAAATTTTAATGGTCATTAAGCACTAGAATACAACAGTGCAATCAGATGTTACTGGTGCTAATTAATATGTTAAGAGTATTAGATGTGTTTGACTTTTCTTTCTGTTATCTTGAACTTCCTTGGTGTAAATTTTTTTTTTCATTTGAAATCTTGGTTCAAATATTGGTATGAGTCATATCATGGTAACTGATGCAAGATAAGCTTGTTATTTGAGATATTCCATGGATCATCTTTATTGATGAGTTATTCTACACGTCGTCATCTGCAGTTGTTGGTGACAAGTTCGTGAGAGAACCCGTAACGTTCTCCAACCAGTCAAATACATTTGGTCAAGCATTCAATGATTTCAGTACTCGTTCAAAGAAAGGTTCATCTTTCTTACACTTCTTTTTAAAACATTTACTGGTTGTGGTGTTTTTTATCAGGCGCGTAATCCATTTATCTAAATTTGGTGCATAATAACCTAAGGGCGATCACTATGCTAAACTTTGCATCAACTTCTTTTATCTAGATTTTTCATGCTTATTTACTTGAGTTTCTCTTGAAACAAAAGGAGCATCTGGTTTTTACAATTCTGGATATATTAGTTGTAGTACATTAACTTTTAACGGGATGCTTATTTTGGGGTTGCCATGGGGAAATAAGGATTCAGGAAATTTGGAAGGCTTGTGAAACTTAAAATTCCAAGCAAACTTGGTTTATGTTTCTTCTCATCATAAGTTTCTGTCAGAGAATCTTTTAAGAATAAGAGAGGATTCTTCAAACATGTTCCTGGATAAAGTTGAAATAATCCTCATAAGAATTGATTCAACTGCTAGAATGTAGAATACTGCAAAATTTATGTAACTTATGACCATTAGAGCTTTAAATCATGATCCTACGACTATCCCTTGGTATATCTCGATTAGAGACTACTTCACCTCATGTATTTACTGTACAGGTAAGGATTCCTCCATCGGAATTGTTGATATAGAAGCAGAAGTTAAGGACGCGGATTAAGCAGTAGTTCCCAGTGATACAGTAGCCTGATATGGTAAAGCACTCGGAGTCTTTTTACTTTTTTGCCTTCGGATGTGATGGACAATACACTTCAAAGAAAACTGTAACCACTCTGAAGGGTGGTGTTTCAGAATTGATCCTTCTATCATTGTTATCGTTTGGTGCTGGTGCAACGTAATTTGCTATATAACTGATGTGAAACATATGCACCCTCCAAACAAACATGGTGATTACATTTTACCAGTCCTTTGCTCATCTTGTCCTGTTTTCATGAGGCTGTTTCTTTTTCTTCTTTCATAGAAATCATCGTTAGGGATTATGGGGAAGCAGCAGCAGCTGAACAGGAAGAAGACAAGAGCATCCCACATCAGTATGAAGAGGAGCTTCTCATAAGCACTATTCTTTGCCATGAAGTACCCAAGGACACCACGTAGCTTGTCATGCATGACCATACACGACTGTGCAGTCGCGAACACATGGTCAATGTATTATAGGATATTGCTGATTATGTTAGAAACAGTGGTGATACCATTATACCTGATTGCAGTTGCCCCATAGTATACCATAGCATACACTAGCTTATCATGTTTGTAAAAAAAAAAAAAAGACTTTCTAGCTTCTCGTCAGTTGAGGTGTTGATTGTATTATGCTTTAATATACAAGGACGTAATTCCACAAGTGGGGGTCTAGAGAGACTAAGATTTACGCAAATGTTACCCTTGCTTTTCAACTTTTTTTAGCTAAGCCAGATGCTCCTGCTTTCTCTTTGACAGTAGGAGCTATAAACTGAATTTCTGACATTCAAGAGAACCATGCTCTTTGGCTTTTGTGGTATACCAAGAATATTTGTTCATCAAAGTTGTTGTTATGTGATCAAGAGGTCATAGGTTCAAACTTTGAAAATAATCTTTGACAAAAATGCAAAGTAAGGTTGTTTACAATTGACTTTTGTATCGGATTCTTCCCTGGACCCTGCACATAGTGGGACCTTTAGTCCATCGGATTTGCCCCGAGACTTCCCACTCCTTGTATTTTGATGGACTGCTAGTGTTCTATGTTTCTACCAACATATTACATTCAGTTTCCTGTAATTGGTTTCCTCCTCTTAGCTAGATTGTATAAATGGCTAATTCCTTACCACCCATCTCCCATGATCTAATATACATGGAAGTAGGCACCAAATGACCAAAAGCATGGCGGAACAAAACAGCTTGATGAATGAAGAAGCAAATAAGATTGCTGCATGTGACTCATTAAGCTCCATCAAACTAGGTATGCATTCAGATGGATTAGAATGACACGTAAATAGGCAGTCTCTTCAACATACTGATGATCGTTTTGCAAATGGAAAGCTAAACTTGTTTCAAAAAGAAGAAACACTATATCCTCCTGAGGCATAGTGTTCCTAAATGAACCGACATTCTACAGAAAGCATAAAAAGAAAATACATAGTTGATCGTCCAAACATCTCATGTCCAATTCAGTCCCAATAAGAGAATTGGAGGAAACGAGGGAACCCATTTAACACTCTTCATGGCAAAAATTGAAGACCACACAACCCTGACTGTTTTATTCAAGGCGATTAGGCATGTCCAGTATTAGTGGGATCCTTCACCAACTTTCTGCCATGAGATGAAGCAAATTAGATCAGATATTAGATAGTGAAAACATCATATTTCAAGAACAGTTTGAGGCTAGAAGTCTGCTCAAGATGAAATGTTTATATACACTGTACACATGAAAAAACTGCTAGGTTCAATTTACTCACATAATAACATTCCTCTTCGTAAGTTTAAGGTTACATGTACAAGTAAAACCATATGGGTGATCATTTGATCTTTTATTATTATGTCAATTCTTATTTAAATCTCAATAAGCTAATAGCTGGCAAAAATAGATAAAATATTTCATAGGCATTTATAACATGGACGGACATATAGGAGATAATGACATCGAAGTATATGCTTTAACATCAACAGCAACAGCAAATTATTTGAATGAAGTTGTTCAATGTGAAAGAAATGTACCTCTTCCTTCTTCTCTTTCTTTCCCCTTGTGAAGAGCTTATAACCTCCATAGAAGGCCAACCCCCAACCAGTAAGAGAGACGATCACAAACTACAAGGACCAGAGATGTGATTAACTGGAGACTAGAAATTCTAATTCCAAGTTACAACAAAAACAATATAAAGAGTATTCAAATTACACTAACAACAGAATACAACGTGATTCTTTTAGCAATTTAGCAGATCCTCTCCTGTTATATCCACACTAACATCGCACCCAATTGAAAAGACTTCTAGTCGTCGATTATTGAAGATATGGTTCCAAACATTGGTAATTCATCATCACAACTAGAAGCTAAAGAAACCAAAGTATGGATTTTTTCAATCTAATTTGAACTAATAAACACCTTGATGAGCCTATCCAAAACAAGGATAAACTTAGTATGGATATGAACAACCGAAATGAGTAAAACGTTATAGATATTGAACAGACACATACGGGGGTGCATGACTGCATATGATATGAAGTTAAGTTTCGCAAAGGTCTAAAAAAGATAACTTTAGCTGAGGCAAACATCATCGGGTTTAAGTAGTAGAGAGAAAATCATTTCCCATACTCACAGGTAAAGTGAATATTCTATAAATTCTTTTGAATCCCATTCAAAATGGCACTTCAATGTGCACTTAAAACTCGTTGCCAACCATGTATAGGTGAAAATTAGAAGTACTGGTAACAGCTCTCTATCTGACATCTCGAGTTAAAAGTTCTACTATTAGTATTTATTCAGGTAAAAATTAAGGGATGTTTCAGTGAAAAGTTTCACAGAAAATTGCAGAAATTTCATTAGTCAAGCAAGTTGATTATGTCAAAGCCAACAACCAAGAAAAGCCGTAACAGTTTAAACAAGTAGAAAGGACATCACAGAGGTCTGAAAGACTCACATGCTCTTCTTTCCATTTTGATGGACTCATCGGATCCTGCCAAAAGTTCACCTTTGGAGGTCCATGATGGTCTGCATTGAAAAGAATGAATATTAGTTATCATCTCGCTTCATGGTACAACATCATCTGAAATCCAATTGCAAGTGGCATTCAAATGCTTTTTTTGAAGAAGGAAAAAAATAGTGGCATTCAAATGCTTGCACTTGACTGAATGCTTGCACTGTTTTCTTAGTTGTAGAACACAACAAAAGCCAGGAACTTGACTGCCCCTTCTACATAACCTTTTACTCGCTTTCCAAGTCAATCTTGGAAGCAATATACAGAAAAATGGAGGTGATCATTAGCCAATGAGGACGAAAAAAATGACATGATGTGTCTACTTTGCATATTGAACTGAGTAGAAACGGTAGACTGAATGTTTTATAGGAAGTGCACAATTTTCTATCTAGCTAGATTGGCCAGAAAGGATTTTTGAGCTAAGTAACAAATGCAATGGAACCTTGGAAACCAGAGAAAATGGATTTTCCTTACAAAGCTCAGCCCAGTAGTATAAAAAATTCAGCTTGCTCAGTTAGTTTGAAATCCAAAGCAATGAAAAGCAAAAAAAAAAAAAGGAAAAATGATTAGCAAATAGTGCAAGACATTTGTAACTGTCGATCATGTACACGTAACTATTAACTCGGATGGAAACTTTCCACATTTATTTAACAAAAAAATTTGCATAACAAGTTTTAAATTTCCAAAACGATTTAAAACCGTAATCACGACATTACAAGCAGATAATACAATTTGCGAACAGAGTAGAGTTTCAGAAATTTCAGGAAAATTAGTTAATTTACCACCACCACCGGCAAGGCCGCGCCGCTGGATAAGTAAGGAGCCTTGATTGGTTGCACCAACTGATCTGGAAGCGGAGAATCGAGACAGGTTAGCTGCTTGCCGCGCCGCCGCCGTCCACGCCGCCATCGTGTCGTCTTGTTGTGAGAGCCTACCGGACTGAGTGTGCCAGAGAGCTCGTAGAATTGAGTAGATGCAAGAAGAAGGGAATGGCCGAAAGACCCAAATGCCCTCTCCAGTAGCTACTGAGCGTACTGGACCTTGGCTGACGCGGCCCAAATGCGTAATTGCAAAGTCACACTAATAGTCTAATTACGTATTTTCGATATGTTTTTGAAATAAACATTCGTGATAGATATATGAATGTATCTGGCACATCTTGTATATCGGATAAATGAGATTATAAGTATGTATAATTTATTCTAAATATATTATATTTAAGTGGATTTGTATGTATTTGTAAGATTTTTTTGTACATTTTCTCCTATCTCACTCAGATCTATTCTTTGTTTGTCTTTCTCTTGATATATCTATATCTCAGAATGTATCTATTTGATATGAGATATACTAACTCTCTTGCTCGTCTTCTTTTTATCCCGCTCACTCTTTCCTTTCTCGCTTGTCGCTTTTTCTATGTATTTATATTTCAAAGTGTATCTGATGAAAAATAATCATATTTTTATATGTCTTTGACTAAAATCAGGTATGAAGTTATTGATTATTAAAATAAAATATGTAATTATTTCAAATTATAAGAAGAAACAATAAATATTGTAGAAATTTTTATAATTAGATAATTTTTCTAAAATTTTACATTCTAATAGTATAATCTAGCTTGTCAAATATTCGACAGAGATTAAAACTATCCATTTTTAGTAAATTTTTAAAAGAAAATACCTGAGAAGCATTATTATCAAAAGGAATTTTTAAAAAGAAATAAAAGTAGCTCTTAGACAGCTAAACCACTAATCATATAAAATAAAATTGACAACTACTCAAACAACTCATAACTAAATGATTATTTTAGACCTATCCAATGTCTGGGCTAATTTTACTAATTTAATTTATTTTTCATCCAATTTAAAACTTTTTTAATTGACATGTACATAACCAGAATCAAAGGAAAAAACAATGTACTTAGACACATTACAGAAAAAGAAAAAAAAACATATTGGACAAATAAAATAATGATCAAATTTTTTATTAATCTCCATTTAAATTTAATTTAATCCACTTGTTTGATATCACTAGTTCAATCACTATCAAAGTGAAAATAAAAAATAATGATGTTTTAATTTATAAGATTTTTTTTAAATTTTAGAAAGACAAATATTGAGAAAGGTTTTGGGTTTATTATTTTTGCAGATTCTTCTATTACTAATCAAGTTCTTTAAAATCAACCTATAATTCTTGGAAGAACGATACCAAATGCACAACTACTGTTTTTCTTCTTCTTTCTTTTTAAATTTAACTTATATTTACAAATAGTGTAATTTTGATTAATGTTAACTTATTGTATTTTCTAGGTTATAAATTTCATATGTTATGCATAATTAACGTGACACGATGTCAGTACATAAAATTGTAATCTTTCGTGTTGTTTCTTTTGGTAAGAGAGGGGGCTGGGGATGCGACCCTTATGAATAACATAATAAGGTTGCAGAAAATTTGATTTTGGAAAGGAATTTTTTTTGTTTGTTTGCTTTAATTGTAAAGTTTTACAAAGAAATTTGGCATTCGCATGACGGCAAGAGTCACACATTATCTTTTCAAAGTTCCAGTATCTATATCGTTGTTTTCGATTGCTCTTATTCTGTGTATTTAGTTTATTAAATTAAATGATGAAAAGATTAAGAGAGATGATATCAATATTGGATGTAGCTAGAAATATCTAATGGAATTTTCTCTAGATTTTTTATCATATGCATGTATACTCACAATATATATCTTAATTATCTCATTCTACTTTTACTTGTTATTTTTGACAAATTAATAAAGAATAACATTTTTTTAATTACATTCTCAATTTATTAATATTAAATTAATATTTTTAAAAATACTATGTTTAAAACTCTATCAATTAATAAAAATAAAATAATAAATTTTATTATTTAATTATATTTTTAATAATTATATAAAATTAAAATTTGACAAGTAAATTCGATCAACAGTGATTATAAATAATGTCACGATTTATGGTGGACCTAACGTTGGACCTACTTCCACTAATTCACACGCGTGGACTAGGAGAAATTTTCACCAAGCATCCCAATTCGCACGGGAAACAAAAAAGTGAAATTCGCAAACAAATAAATTAAGTCAAATCCAGTTGATTTTCCATGATAGATATTTACGCGTCGGAGAGGGGAGGAATCAGATCGGCGATTTTTATTTTCCGATATCTTCTCTCTCCGTCCGGCTAATTCGCTTATACCCCTGCTGTCGTCACCATGAATGAGAAAGCTAATGTTACTAAAGAGCTTAATGCCAAGCATAGAAAGGTATAAATTCTTCCGATTCATGATTTCTCCTGTAAATTTCAGTTTATTGTGGTTGATCTAGTTAGATTTGATGAAGTTTTGACTCTTGGTTAAGTTCGGTTGGTGTATCTTATATGCTTTTATCAGTTGGTATTTGAGATTTGGGGCTTTTTGGATGCTTTGTCCTTGTTTTCGTTAAATTGAACTCATATTGCTAGTTTAGTTCGTGATAATTCGAGCACTGAAACGATGATCTGGTACAAGCAGGTGCTTGGAATTATTATTTTGGATGATCTTTTTCCTAGTAGAAATAGAAAACAGACACTTTCACAGAACAGATACAACTAGATTAAAAAAAAGAGATCTTTTAACTCATATGCTTCCTGAATAAGAGTTTTCAAAGAACCGTGATAGGTCCTGATACAGACAAAGGTAAATTTAGTCAGTGTAATTTAAAGTATAGTCAGTTGTTAGTTACTCAACGCGAGCACCTTACTTTGTACCTTAACTCTCTTTATTAATAATGTATTTTATCTTAAAGCAAGCACCTTGGTTGTGTTTGGTTGATGTAACTTCTATGCTTTTATCAGTTACTATCTGAGATTTGGGGTCTTTTGGATACTTTTTCCTTGGTTATTAAAATTGAACTCATATTCCTAGTTTAATTCATGATGAAATTTGATCACTGAAACAATGGTCTGGTACAAGCAGGTGCTTGGAATTATAATTTTGGATGTTCACTTTTTCCTAATAGAAATAAAAAAACAGACACTTCCACATTACAGATGCAACTAGATTAAATAATGGATCTTTCAACTCACATGCTACCTGAATAAGAGTTTACAAAGAACTGTGATAGGTCCTGAGACAGACACAGGTAGATTTAGTTAGTGCAATTTCAAATATATTCAGTTGTTAAATTACTTAAAGCAAGCACCTTGCTTTGTACTTAACTCTCTTATATTATTGATGACATATTTTATCTTAAAGCAAGCACCTTGGTTATGTTTGGTTGATGTATCTTCTATGCGTTTATCAGTTAATATTTAAGATTTGGGGCTTATTGGATCCCTTTTCTCCATTTCTTAAAAATTTAAAATTGAACTCATATTGCTAGTTGCTAGTTTTATTCGTGATAATTAGAGCACTGAAATGATGATCTGGTTCAAGCAGTGCTTTATTATACTTCTGGATGTTCATTTTTTCCTAATACAAGAAGAAAAACAGACATTTACACATAATTGGATAGGAAAAGATCTTTTAACTCATATGCTTACTGAATAAGATTCTTCAAAGAATCATGATAGGTCTTGAGACAGACACAGGTATATTTAGTTATTGTTTTTTCAACTTGTCAGTTGTCAAATTACTTAAAGCAAGCACCTTGCATTGTACCTTAACTATCCATTGACCATTATCACTGGTAATATATTTTTTTCTTTGATAATTTAAATCATTTCATTGCATATGACATTTCACAGTGTCAACATCAGCTAAGGTTGGCACTGACTGTCCAAATCTATCTGTACAAAGAGGAATATCTTATTTGTAATGGATACAAACTGCAAAAATAAATGTCCTTTGGCTTTCCATCTCCATCTTTTGGTCTTTAAAAGAGTTCTACCGTACCTTTTTCGCAAGAGATTTAGAAAGTCTATGTAGGTTCTGTCCTCCAACTCACCTTCTTATTAGTCTCAAACATCCCTTATTTGTATATGATACATCCTAGAGATGGGTTTTTAGGATATGCAAGATTTTTTATTTATTACAAGTAATATAAGGACATTAGGTGAAGTTTATTCATAGAACCAAGGCACCATTGACATATTATTACTTTCACAGCTCATTAAATTGATTCCAATATGCATATAGCTTGTATTGAGAACCTAAACTCAAAGCATTTCATCATCCGTCAACTTTTTTCCAAGTGAAATTGCTAGTTAGAAGTGACTCTATCATTGAATAGAGTATCCAGAGCTCTACTGATAAAGAGGAGGAGGAAGATAATTTCTTTATAAGTTAGAGGATGTATGAAAGCAGCCAACTTAAGCAAGCTCTCAATAGAAGCTTCCTCTTCCTGAATTTAGAAATCTTAGTTGCCAAAGCTGTATTAGCATCCTGAGTTGGACGGATTAAGTATGATGTAGTATCATCCAAATACTATCCAAACAAAAAATCTGTGGTGTATGTTCTTGCTTCTCTCACTCATTGGCCTCGGAGGATGAAAGGTAAAACTTTCTTCAAATCAAAGCAAAAACACGATTAACCACAAGAATACCACAAGGAAGGCTGATTATCATCAGTATAGTTTTTGATTCTCTTATGATTCCTTCACAGTTTACTTACTGGTGGTTTATGTGTGCATGAACATTCAAAGTAACTCATTGCTGTGCTTATTGCCAGATACTAGAAGGGCTTCTTAAATTGCCCGAGAACAGGGAGTGTGCAGATTGCAAAGCCAAGTACGTATTGGGATTCATTTGAAATGTGACAAAGTGAAGCTCAGATGTGTTTGTTAATAGATCATTGAATTGAACAGAATTGGCCTCATTGTATGGAATCTTCGGAATCCCTGTATTTACTGTATTTTTCTTTTGTCCCAATGCAGGGGTCCTAGATGGGCAAGCGTGAACCTTGGAATATTTATATGCATGCAATGCTCTGGAATCCACAGAAGTCTAGGGGTGCACATATCAAAGGTGATATATCCCTTATTATAACCAAGATGTTCTTCGTATACGAAAAAATCTGAAATGTTGATGAGCACTTGCAGTTAAAAGTTTTTGCCACAAATGAGAATGCAACAGTAAAGGTCATGGTCAACTTTAGTGCTCCCTGTTGTTGCTTCTGTAGTATTTGCCGATTCATATTCTTGATGGAGTTGATATCCTGTGAACCATTAACTACGACTGAAAACATAAAACTTAAAACGTGTTCCTTTTTCACCTGGCACGCCTGATGAATATATGCTGATTTTAGAGCAGAAGGATGGGGAACATTTCATATCTATTAATTCATGACTCTACTGCTGAATTACTATGATCCTTCGGGGTGGCCCAGTGGTTTGTGCTTGGGACTTTTATATTGGAGGTCTCAAGTTTGAAACTCCTTGCCAGCGAAAGCAAGGGGTTTGCCTTCTGGTCGAGCTCATCACATTAGTCTTGCCTAGGTTACCTCTCCTATGTGGTTTGCAAGCTATTGTATAGGAGTGAGGGTTTTACACTGTGTGCACCCAAGGGGTAGCAATTGCAGATTTCCCTTGTCATTCAAAAAAACATATATCTTACTTCCTCTGTACTTTGGTTGGAAATTCACTCTACATTTCCTGATCTTTGTGTTTTATGATGATGATCCAGGAATAATTTCTAACATCTTAATGTTATGCACACATGTTGACCAAATGAAGTCATTTAACTAATATCCACTATTGTAAAGATGAAGAAATGGCAATGAAGATTGTCTGTTAAACTTTTATGCTGTTTTCATTGGGGAAAAGGTTTGCTGACAACTGCTAGCAATTTATTAGGCAAATCCATGGTCATTATAATCCTTGTGCGCTTTATGTCAGTATGTGGTTGTGAAGTATCTCCTGACTTGGAGATGTGACAAGATTTCTCTTGTCATCCTTCAACCCTGAATCTATTTTTTCGCTTCTATTTTCAAATGGTTGTATTTTACTGGCTCGTTGTAGTTTGTGTCTACTTCGGTATACCTATGGAATAGCCTCTCATTTTTAGTTGAACCCATGAGGTTCTTATTCCACAGAAGATTGGGGTCTTTTGTGGAGCACTATATTTTTTGCTGGTTCTCTTACTATTTGTTATGTGATTTGTTTACGGAATATAATCCCACATCGTTTTCACATTAGATAATAATATCTACATTTTAGAAGAATGACTCGTACTCTGAGCAATTGTTAATTTCTCAATTTTTTTAATTCTCTGATTTCTCTGAAATTGCAGGTCAGATCAGCTACACTAGACACGTGGCTTCCTGAGCAAGTTGCATTTATCCATTGTAAGATTTCTGTTTCTGATACTTATCACAGTATCAATTTTGATGTGATAGATAATTATTTTGTAACCCTTCTTTTTTCTCTTTTCGGTTGATATAGCAATGGGAAATGAGAGGTCAAATAGTTACTGGGAAGCAGAGCTGCCTCCAAATTATGATAGAGTTGGTATTGAGAATTTCATTCGAGCAAAGTACGTGCTTGCTAATTCTCTCCTAAAAATTAGTATGTTTTATGCAGTCTTGTTCTATTCAGTCTAGTATTTGACACTTATCCAAGGCATTTTGTGCGTTTGGTTTAGATATGAAGAGAAGAGGTGGGTCCCTAAGGAGGGGATTCAAAAATCACCTTCCAGGGTTCAAGAAGAGAGGGTTTCGGTGCAATGGCAACAGAACAATGATAGAAGTGGGCGTGTACATGCAGCCAGCTCAGGAGGTGCATCTGATGAGAGGAAAAATATTCAAGCCTCGAAAATGAAGCAAGATGTACCTGCTGCTAGAGTCAGTATACCACTGCCTCCTAAAGGACCAGAGCATGTATGTTGCTTATTCGTGGACTGTTTTTTTCCACATTACTTTTCCTTCTAGGTGTAATAATATTGTTTCAATGTTCAATTTTGATTGAAATCTTATTCAATTGCTGGTTATCTAGCCGATCTTATTCAATTGCTGGTTATCTAGCCAACTTGCCTAGGTATGTGAGCTAATTGGGCTGTTAGCCCTTGGGTTATTGTTGCACTTTGTAAGTGCAAGGGTGTTGAATATTGATTCTTTACTCAAATTGTTGAATTAAGCAACTCTTGCTCGTACTGTTTTTTAGATATTACATACTTGACATATTAATTTTTATTTGCATGGTGTATTCTTGTCCCCATGTTGGTCCTTCTGTATAACTGCTCCTAACTGTTGCCAGTTCCTGTTTCTTCCGAGTTTGTCTGGATATTTTCTGGATTAGGATACTCTTATAGTTTTGACTACTTGCAGGAAAATTCAGGTCAGGTTGCTAACCAGACAAGTCAGAAAGCAGAGCCAGTTGCAGTCATTGAATCTGCTAAGCAGGCTGCTGAGGCTACCAATCCTCCTAAAGTTGATTATGCAACTGATCTTTTTGACATGCTTTCTATGGATTCTCCAGCTGACAATGGCTCAGAAACAGCGTCTACCGATGATAACTCTTGGGCAGGTTTTCAGTGTATGTCAAGTCACCGTCTTGTTTGAAACATTATTCCTTCTCTTCCAGTTTTTAACATTTAGAGGGTATACTTGTCTTCTTCACTAGAATGGTCCATATTTTTCCACATGTTTTACTTCGTTTTTGGAGATGCACACAGGTAGTTTGAGAATCAACAATAACAACTACACCGCATCTCAAAAGAAGCTGGGATCGGCTATATGAATCCTTAGCTCAACTCATGTCATCATCATACCAAATATATATAAAAATGTGAAAGAAGTTAAATATATGAAATATAATAGAAGTTTATTTTTTATGGCATATAAATCTATGTTAAGGTCAAATACTTCGAGTTGGGAATGAAGAACTTGTAATTTTTCTAGGGATTTGAATTGAAGTTATTATACTCCCTGTTGTAGCTGTTTTTCTTTTATAAAGAAAGTTGTGCCTTTGCAGCTGCTCAAGAAGCAACAAACACAGAAAAAACTGAGGTTACAAAATCTGATGATCAGAAAACTCAATCTGCAGCTGCTTCTGGATTTGAAGATTTATTCAAGGATTTACCATCAATTGTGCCTCCTACCTCATCAGAGAAGCCACAGAAAGATGCTAAAAATGATATAATGAGTCTTTTCGACAAGGTACAAAACTAAAACAATTTGGATTTTTGGTCATGGTTATCTTTCCTCTTTTATCTAATAAATAATTTATGTTGTTGTTTACAGTCCAATATGGTGTCACCTTTTGCTATGCATCAACAACAACTTGCTATGCTGGCGCAACAACAGTCTTTACTAATGGCTGCGGCTGCTGCTGGTGGTGCTGTAAGACTTCCTGTAAATGCACAACAAAGCTCTAATGGCACCAATATGGTAAATCAGAATTGGCCAAATTTAGGCTATCAGTTCCCTGGGGTAATGATGCCAGCTGCTGGTAACACTGAGCTGGAGAAATACATGCAGGTAGAACGAGTATTATTTATCAAAGAAAAAGAGAAAAAAAACACATGTATATCTGATTTTGCATTGAATTAGTCTTTAACTCTCTCCCCTCAAAGCTGTTTATTTTGCTTCCAGGTAGGTAATATGAGACCAGCACACGTAGTTGGAAACTCTGTGCCACTTCCAACATCCAGGTATAAACGTCTGATCCGTTGTTGCTTAATGTAGAACTTTAACTGTTAAATTGTTCTTAGAGGGCTTATTGTTTTGGACCATAAATTCCACAACCTTAATGCATCTATCCTGCCAATTATTTGTCATTCAGATCTCTAAAATCATGCCCCCTTAATGAACAATTTAGTGCATCTGTCCATTGCTTCTTCCATTTGATTTAATGTATCTCTCCTCTTACTCTGGTTAATAGTGGGTTGCAGACAGACCCCATTGAACAGTATTTTTTAGTCCACCGAATTTTGGACTAAAAATTGCTGCATGTGACTAGGAGGTCACGAGTTCAAGCCTTGGAAACAGCCTCTGGCAGAAATACAAGGTAAGTGCGTAAAATAGACCGTTGTGGTCGGGCCCTTCCCTGACCCTGCGTATAGCGGGAGTTGTAGTGCACCAGGTTTTCCCTTTTTGAATTTTGGGACTGGACGCTAATTTATGTACTACTATTTTATAAAAATTGGGAAATGAACTCAATATTTTTCTCTTGATTGATTCCTATTTCCTAGTAGGTTAAAGTATACAATAGAAGACTCTTGCTATAAAAAGTAAAATAAAGTGATCATTAAGTGGAAGAGGGCAATCCCATAGTCTTTATTAAAGACTTGTTGCAAAATTGGCCCCTATCCTTGTCAAGTTTCAAGTTTTGCAAGACCAAAGCTCCGTCATCCATACACCAAAGCATTTTATCCAGTTAGATTGCTTGGAGAAGGTTGGCAGGAATTCTTCTTTGGTCTTTTCTGCTTAATGAATTTTAGAATCCATTGGCAGTTCATGTCTTGTTACTTCTATTCCAGTATTAGGTGATGTGGAATGAGATGAGGAGATTACAGATGTGGATCCATACTTCATAGTGCATACATCTTATTGATTATTGTCTCCTTCGTATAGCATTTCGCCTTCTGAGTTTCAGGGTAATAAGATGACTTTAAAAAAGCTTGGTACACTCTGTTCGAGTGCTGTTTATTTTGTGTGCGCTGTTTCTTTCATAGTCTAAATGTTTAGTATTGGATGAAGGAAGAATTCTGCGTCAACAAAGTTTTTTTTAAAAAAGTCGGTCAAACACCATGCACTGTAATACGACATTTCTTCATTTTATGATGTCTAATTTGGAGGAATATCAGTGGTATTTATACTGTACAGGCTATTCCTTGTTGACTTATACACACTCGTGGGAGTACAGTCTAGCCTGGTTGATAATCATAAAATTTTGATGGATGCTCGTTTTCGAAAAAATGTTTTTGCTATGCCTACAATTTTGGTATTGTCTCATTAAGAGGATAAAGCTGGGAGGTTGCAACTTTTCCATGAAGAATCTAGAAAGGAACCATATCCAATGCCAACTTCTTTCCCTCCCTCAGACTCAAACCCCCCCTCCCTTGATTAAATCCTTGACAACTTACCTGATTCACTTCATTCTATTTTGGGAGACTAGTCTTTTTATTATTTTAGATTATTCTACAAGTAGAAAAATATATTGGCTTTAGTCAAATGTGGTTGACAGGATCATCATTTTGGTGCACAGTTCTTTTCCATTTTTAGAGAAACCAGAGTAATTTTGAGTTCTAAATCTGAATGTTTGCACTTGACTTGTTTGAGAGTATTGTCATAGCTACATCTCCAAAAAGTTATATGATAAGTTCAGAAGCTATTTCTATATTGGATTAATCAATTGATTTTATTATGTTGTATACTTTTATTTACCCCATTTGATAACTGAATTTGCATTGACAAGCTCAGTTGCCAATCATCTTTTACTGCATGGAGTTAGTTTAATACTGATGTCGAGTAAGGAACCAGTTGAACAAAAACTTTGATAATTGTGCCATTTATCGTATCCAGGAGGAACAAATTTCGGGTGCCATTATAATTCTTCATATTTTTATCTTAGGATTGACGCTTATAGTTGAACCTGTATCTGCAGCTTCTACTCGATGGGACAGAACACTTCCAGCAACGGTGTTGTGCCGCCAGGACCGAGCAAGCAGGCAGCTACCCCAATCTCATCAAGCTCTACGCAGTCAACAAAAGAATTCGACTTTTCATCTTTGACGCAGGGGATGTTCTCAAAACGCTGAAAATCCAACGAGGAAGCATACTAGTTATCAGTATACAAATTGTTTTTCACAGGAAATTAGCTTTTGTTGTTCTACTCCTGTTGTGGAGATTGTAAACTAAATGTAGAAGAGCAATATTGAGTTTACTTTCAGTTGATGGCTTGATTTGTATTTTTGTATCTTGACAAATAAGAGCTCAAGATTGGATAGAGTTCGATTCTTTTCCTCCCTTGCCTTGTGTTCATGTTCCTAATATTAAAAATCAGTTATCTTCCCCAGGAAACGGCCTCTAGTGCTAACGTGTGTACATTCTACCCTCTCAAGACTCCACTTGTGGGATTTCACTGGGTATGTTGTTGTTGTTGTAGTTATCTTCCCTTAAATTCTGGTTGTGTTTTAGTAAGATTGGTCGTATTTTTATTTCGTGTTGTTATTGTTTGTCTTATATTTGTTACTTTTATTGTATTTATGTATTATCATTTATTTTTCATTTTAGTCTTTTTTTCATATCTAGTATCTTCTGCTTTGGCGCTAGATATTTTTGAGACGAGGGTCTTTCGGAAATCTCTCTATCTCTCTGTGAAATAATGGTACCTAGATTCTATTTGTGGGATTTTACTTTGTTGTGGTTTATCTTCCCTTAAATCTTCTTTAACAGCGGCAATTCTGTGATTAGTTCTATCTTTGGGGATGATTAAAATATCCTACTCTATTCTATTTTATCTGGTAACTAGGATGATTAAAGAATCGTCCTCATTTTTCAAAATTCAATGGCAAATATTTGTTTAGGTGACATTTCGATGTTGATTAGACTACACTAATGTGTGAAATTTTCTGACAAAATGAAGTCTAACTCAAATAAATCCTCTTGACAAAATGCAGTCTTAACTCAAATGAATCCAACAAATTTGCCCATGGAAAATCGGAAAGTAAACCAAACACACGTCAAAAATCTATTTGGTGGACGGTAACAAGAACTATGACTCCTCTTTTTGCATACGTAAAAAGCTTAATATCTCCGCGTCCTGTAAGACTAGACAACAAATTTTATTTAGACATTTACATCACAGTTTGTTCTCGATAAAACATCTGAACCCATAATAAAAATATTCCTATTAGATATCTCGGGTCAAGTTTTGATATTATCTTTTGCATGTGTTATCAAATACTCATTATGTAAGTAAATTAATCGTATAAATATATCATCTTCTTCATTTATACACATCATCCTTAATTAAAATGGCTATGAGGTTCTACAACTTATTGGAAATAATTCATATGATTAAAATATGTGTTATATTCAAAGTAATTAACATATCTATGTAATAAACACTTAAGAGCACACACAATATTTTATTTCAAAATTAAACTGAAGTATCTAATAGGAACATTATATTATGGGTTAGATTTTCAATTAAACTAATTGATAATTCAAGTTTCAAATAAAATTTATTAACAAATTTAAGGGATTGTCGATACAGAAGACATTTGTACGTAATTTCAAGTAAAAAACCTTACGTATTTTTCGTTTAAAATTCAAGCAAATATAGTTTGGTCGTTGTGAGGCTCTTAGCCATGAAATGTTTCAAATATTTGGTGAACGAAATTAATTAAAGCTTAGTTCCCGTATGCAAACACAACTCAAATGTATGATGTATTTGAAAGGAAATTTTCGCTATTATTGCTCGGGCAAGAAAGTTAAAGTCAATTGAAATACATCTTCATGATTGACTTTTGTTACCTAGTAAGAGTGCTTGGTTGGTACTAGGGCTAAGTCAAGGGCGATTTGATTAGGACTAGGCTCTAAAAGGAATTTTTTGAAATGAACATTTTGTTTTTTTAAAATATTAAATAAAAATTATTTTAAATGCGTGCATATCTAAGATAACATTGCTAGAAGATGGATCGACTTAGATGCTTACTTATATAAATAAAAAAAAGAAAATTAAGACAGTTCACAAATGTGTTGACCAGTAAGAGTAAAATATTATTTAACCAGTGTTTGAATTTTGGTCAATGTGTATAAGCATGTGAGAGCATCAAGTCATTCATGTGCTAGTAATACAACTAACCGACTCTTCCTTTATTTGTTTACTATGGAAATTAGAATTTGCACTAAGTAAATTCAAAATATGAATAAGTAAAATAATGAAAATGATGAAGAGAGTTTTACATTTATTTTATATATAAAATTTTTATATTGAAAAAAGAGAGTTTAGATAAATTCTTTTAATTTTATCTGGCTCCATTTGAATATGATACTAAACATTCATCGATTTAAAATTTTAATTTTAGACAGTAAATACATTACGTATCTCTTCTTTTAAACAACAAAAAAAATTAAGAGTTTATATATATAACATTAATATAATTTCTCTACCATATCAAATCACCTAAATAAAATGTACATACTGTGGATGAAATTTTTTTTATAGTAAATTTATGTATAATTTAAGCTTTTCAAAAAAATAAAAAATGGTCCAGTATGGTCGGTTAAGGGAGCGGCAGACCGACTCATTTAGTCACATGCCCGTTGCCCCAATGAATTCACGGAGCCAACATTAGCTCCGTTGTCTTTTTTTCTTTCAAATAAAATAAAATATATTCGTTTGTTTATTTTTATTTGTTAATATTATTTTATTTTTCAATATCAATTTGATTAAATTTCAATGTTAAATTAAAGTAGTTAAATTTAATAATTAGAATATAAAATTTAGATAATTAAAAATTATATAAAAAATATTATAAGTTAAATTTAAAAAGATTATTTAACTTTCATAAAATAAATTGTACTGTAATTAATGTATTTTGCAAGGAAGAAAGTACTTTTTTTAGTAGCAATAAAAGTTTTGGCCGTTGAAATTTTTCTTAGTTATTTCCCCATTTAATTTGTCCAGACCACATCTAAGCAAGTATGCATTATTTTAGTAAAAAAATATGCACATTACTGTTATTCTCTGCTTTATTGACCAAAGACATGTATGGTGTAATATGCACAATACTAGAATTATGTCCTCCAACCCGAACCATTATTTTATCTGAGTTGAAGATCTATTGTGTCTTGTTTATGTTTTTTCGTTTCTTATGTTCGAATTACCTCAATCTTACTTGCGTTTTAGCTGTCATGTGACTACTCTACCTTAGTCGTATATCTTTATTCTTAATTACTATCTATCTTAATATGCCACTAATTAGGCTAAGCATCCTCAATTTGACTACATTATTGACCATTTTTTGTATCTTATATTCATATTAAGATGTCAATTAATTTAAATTTGCATGTCAGTATTTATTTTAGGACATCGATTGATCAAAATTCTCAATCTGAAACATATGATTAAGATACCCTTTTAATTTGATGAGAATATGGATGCAAAAAGACAATTTTGTAAGTCAAATTCATATTTTTAATTGTCTAACTAAAACCACGTACTTCCAATGAAACTTGTTCAATTCATAAGAGTTCACACTAGTGTTTCATTTTAAAATGCTCAAATGCCTTAAATGCCCAACTGAAACCACCTTACATGCCGGTCGGATCGGATCCGATCTCATATTTTCTTGTCTAGTTGAACGACACACTTTTATATTTCATTTCTTATTATTTTTCTATCCATTTATAATAATTCAATGGGTTTATATTATTATATGTAATATAACATATTCCATTTTGTGTATCGATCGATTTGATGTATTTATATAATTACTTTAATATATTTTTCTTATTTATTATTTAATAATTTTATTTTATTATTATTTTATTTTTTTTATGATATCTAACACATACTCTACAATTTTGTCTGAGTTTATCATTCAAATTGTGAATGTATGACATTATATAACAACAGAAAATAATATAATTTATCTAAACATTATATTTAGTGAAATAATATAATACAAATATAATATAATACAATGCAATATTTATATTATAAAATAATATGTAATAACCATCTAAACAAAATGTAAGGGTATGAAAATTTGAACCAATTTAACAGTGATAGAGGATATATTTTGAGATTAAAGCCATAATAATTTCATATTTGAAGCTAGTGTTTGAAGCTACACTTTTGGCTCTTTTCTCTTTTTTCTTTTAATGTTTTTCTCACCAATAAATTGTGCCTTATCTTATCAGGTTGTCCGAATAATTTACTTAAAATAAAATTTTCCTCTTTAGTTAATCTAAAATTAATGATACATTATTTATTTAACGATATTATAAATATTTTATTTTACATATATTTTTGATTAATATATCTCATAAATTTTATATTTTTTTAAATTTTATATCAAGTTAAATTAAGTTGGGTTGTCTAATTACTCAGCTCAAAATGAATTATTTTGCGTAAGCCAAATGGACCTTTCCAGAGTTCTGACGGTCTAATATTCAGAAAAGAAAAACTTAAGCTTATTTATAAGTAACGGTTCGTTTATCAATATATTCTAAAGTCGATAAGCGTGACTCTTCACTCTCATTTTGCTCTTCCCCTAACCCCTAAATTCATAAAGCAAAACGCCGATAACACCGATCGGAGCTTTTCGCCGGTGGAAGAAAAATGGCGATTTTGTTTCAAAGTTCAAGCAGCTCCATGTTATCCATCAAAATTTTTCTGATTTCGACTACTGTTTTGTCTGCTGCTATTATGTTAAAGATCTCTACTCCTGCTGTCACTGAGTTCGCCGTCAGTGAAGTCCCGTCGATCTGGAACGGTGTCGTTTCGTGGCTTAAACCTCCGTATTTATACCTTGTTATCAACTGCATTATCATCACGATTGTAGCTTCTTCTAAGTTGCAGAACAAGTTCGATGAGAGCTCATCGCCAGCGCCATCGGTGGTTTCGTCGGAGAATATGGCCCAGTTTCACCCGGTTAAGGGTGTAAGGCCGGCTACAGACTATTATTCTCCGGTTCTTCATGACGTAAACGGCGTCGTGTTGAAGAATCAGGCGGTCGAGGCCAGACCGGTAGTGTACGAGTATCCTACTCCAGGTGTTTATGAAGCAAAGGTTGAGAAAGTTACGGTAGATAATCCGTACGGTCATGTAGATGAACGCACATCGGAGAAAGAGACATCGTTCAATCTGAATGGTTTCACCTATCCAGAGCCTAGCGAAGTTGTTGCTGAAAAGGAAGTTGTAATCTCGAATTCCTCTCGGGTACCAGTAATGAGACAGGACTCTATAGATTATTCCGTTTCAGGCAACTCGGCCGAGAAACCTCCTGCTTCTGCTAGATTTGCTCACCGGAAAAATGTCAGATCAACTCCTGAAGGTAAATCAAATTCCTCACCTTCTTTTCCAACTGTATTCCCGTATGTGTGTATCAATTCATTCAAACTAACAACTAGGCTCGCCGGAGCAGTTAGTAGGTTTTGAAGTAGTTCTCAAGTTTGTTTTGCATCTCCGGCGAAATCAGCCGATTAAGGTGGCTTGCGGTTCAAACCTTTTGGGGATTGTTACCGTTGCGCGAGTAGGGCCGGCTGATGGATAGTTAGGTGCTTGTCAGACTGTAGAAGCTAGTGGTCCTCATCCAAAGCATTTAAATTTTAAATTCAAATTTAATTATATTAAGATCCTAATTAATTGACGCTTTTGCTTAATGGTCCATAAAGCAGCTTATTAACAAAATGGATCACACAATTTGTTCAAATTACCGCCGAAAATATCCCTCAAGAAACGGTGGAAAGCTAAGGAAAACGACAAAGATATGATTTTTAAAATTAGCATAACTGAATACTGATTTCGCCACCTCACTCTGCTCACGATACCACACGATAAGCTCAAGAATAATCGTGTATATCCATTTTTTGCTTTTATCATCGTTAACCATACTCATCCCTCCTAAATTATTTGTGCTTTTTGAAAAATAAATTTTGAAATATATTTTTCTATCACATTAACATAACACTTAATTTTGACAGAATGAAGTATAAACATTAATATAGGCATGTGCATAAACATGTCATTTAATTTAGTGTGTTATGACATCTATTCTCTTCAATTTTACAAATTGATGTGCATAAGTAGGTAGTTAAACTTGTATAAAATTGAACAAATAGATACCTCTTAAATAGTGTTATATTTGGTAATTCACGTGAGATAATCGACTGATGGTGTATGTTATGTAAGATGCGTGTTTCTACATGTATAACTTAATACAAGTTTTAAGTATATGCTTACTTTGCATCTATGTAAATGCTAGCTGAGATCAAATTAAAGGAGACCTTGTTTATATATTGCGTCTTTAATATAGTTTATGTGAAATTTGTGGGGGTTTGAGTAATTATTGTCATTATATTACTCCTGTAATGATTTGATCGTGTGATAAATTAGTACGAGTTGATCCAAGTGATTCCATAAAATTTGTTTTGATAGTTCAGTTCCTTGCTGGATTTTGTGATACAGGTGGAAAGGGAGCGTTGAGAGTATCAAAGCCTAAACGGCAAGACACGCTGGAGAGTACATGGAAGACAATAACAGAAGGGCGTGCAATGCCGCTGACGAGGCACTTGAGAAAATCTGACACGTGGGAGACACATGGTGGTCGGAACCCGGTAGTTACTCCACCACAGCCGAAGATGAAGAAATCCGAGACGTTCAATGACCGAACCACCCCTGACTCCTCACCGCTGCTGACTCCGTCACCTGGTGATTCAGGGAAACTCAGGAAAGAGCCTTCGCTTAGTCAGGACGAGCTGAACAGGCGAGTTGAAGCTTTCATTAAGAAGTTCAATGAGGATATGAGGTTGCAGAGGCAGCAGTCGTTGCAACAGTATACTCAGATGATCAATCGAGGTTCACATTAGGAGTTTTCCATGCTGTTTTCGTTTATGCACATAGACAGAGAAACTCTCTTTTTCATGTTTTATGGTTATAGTGAACGCATTATGCTTACCCCCCCCCCCCTGTTTCTCTTTATCTCCTTCTGTTATTTATTCCTGTTTTCTTTTATCAAGATATTAAAAAAACTAAAGGAAGCTGTGTATTCAAAGTTGGAACAAAGATTATTTATATGAATGAAATACTTGAGTTGTAACAACTCTTTTTTCTTTCATGTGGGCATTATGAAACAGTGTATTAGTGCATTCTCGGCAAGTTGGGAAGGGAAAGTTGGCAGCTGAATATGGTAGTCTTTTGAGTTAGCTTTTGCAATTGAGTTGAGTTTGATATTCATTTTTTATCGATCCATGAATAAAAAGCATCTAATGGTTATATGATAATAACAGTATAAATACTAAAACAGTGTAGGACCCCTTTTTGGGATATGATCGAGACGATGAGAAGGAATAATGCACATGGAAACGCTATATTTTTGTCATTGATCTAAACAGCAGCTTGATCACTTGAGGCTTATCAATAATTAATCTGAACAAGTGATGGGCTCAAATTCCGTAATGAGATTTGCAGCATGACCAATGTGAGGCGGAGATAGTACCCGGCAATTTGGGTTATGAGGTCAATTGTTAATCCTCTATAAATTTGTCTTTGGTTTTATGTTATTTTCCTTTCCTTCATTTGACGTATTATTTGTAATATTATTCTTTTCACTTGAGTTAATGATTTATTAAAAATAATTTTTCTATTTTCACAAAATGATTGCATATATATACTATGCAATAACCCAAATCCATTATTTTTACTAAAATGGTTTACTTTTATTATAGTAAAAGCTCTGAAATAACATGCAAAAGGGGGCTGTTTCAAAGAAAGATATGTCTTTCTATATTTTGTAAAAATTTAATTCCAATATTTTGATTTTAATCTTAAAAGTACTCCCTTGAAGGAATGTCAAGACGTGTTAAGACTTGATTTAGCCAACCAGAGTCATTTGAAATATAAAGATTTTTATTCTCTATTATGATAAAAATCATGAATATTGAGTAAACTGTTGGTCCAAGAAGTTTGTGTGCAGCTACCCCATTCTTCATTAAAAGCATTGCATTCAAAGCCAATCTCTCTATGTTTCAGTCTCCAGCAGAGGCTCTGCCAAAGCCATACTTGTGAAACAGCCATGAAGCTAGATACCCATATCTTTATTAATTATTTCGTCAGTCCCCCCTAACAATTATTCTCAACTAACTTTTTCTTTTGGCTAATAAAACTTAAGTATAAAGAATGTAGTCTAAATGTCACCCTTAAATTAAAAGAAAAACAACTTATAACACCTAAGGTAAGGGGGGGGGGGGGGATTACCATAAAATAAGGAAATAAAAAGAAAAATAATAATAACAAACAACTACGCTGCTTCTTGCTGTTGTCATACTAATTACAATTCATTAAAAGGTACTGTTGGTCATACAGTTTTGTCTATTCACACAAGTGGTGCCATGAATGTTACATTCTCATAACATACATAATTAAAGTTTTTTTATTTCCAATTGAAAGATGTATCCATCATGATATCAATTAATATGTTCTAGCTTCTACAACCAGTCGTAAGATGGAAGTCGTGTGAACAAACCATACCGTTTGCTTGCTTACTAGTTTGGAACTTTGATCTACGTAACTCCATGGTGCTTTGCCTGAGCATTTGTTACTCAACATTAACGAAAAGTAGGTAAGCTCATTGCCTCATTCCTGTTCCAATTGTTGCTATGTGAATAGCTGATTAGCCTACATAGCCATTGTCACAGGGAAAAGCTTGTCGAGAAAGGTATAGACACCCCCACCCAATAGTAGCGCACCACTGCAAAAGAAATGATTGAGAAGACAAATATCTGGCTGAGTCCTTAACAAATGTGGTTACGATAGTATTAGAGAGGAACTGACTGAAGCACAAGAGAATTATTCCAGTTCTTACTAATAGCGCCATTAGTTTTCACAGACAATTACCTGATTGGATTGATCCATGCTGAGAACTTGCGGAAAGAAAGTATACTCTGCAAATTACGTGTACTGTTCAGTGCTTAAATGGTGAAAGACTTAAATGAACATCTGCAAGCAACAACTCTAGGCAGAAGTAGTAAACTTAAGCTATAGTAAACCCCAACTATCAAAACATATCTCTTTTTTCTTGTATACAGGCAGAGTGGCCGCTGTAGGGAACATAACAGAAGACAAGGAAGCAAGATGAGTGACGTTGAGTTGGAGAAAGAACTCTTAAAATAATGTCTTTCCATATAAAATGTAAAGCTCCATAAATTGGTACTGCAACATGAGGTCATGGACCATCTAGATCATAATAAAAATCATTTGGAACAAATGAAATACCGGCAATGCTCCAGCAAAAGAAGCAGCAAGAAGCAAGGGAGTAACATAGCCAGTTGTATATGTCAATAGCAAACTGCCCCCAATAATTGGATCCTGTTATAGAAGATCATTAAGAAGCTATTCACATTCAACCCAGTTATACAAAACAAAAAATAACATGTAAAGGTACTGCACAATTCTAATGGTCAAAGGCCCAAAGCAGGAGCTGAAAACAATTTGATTTAAGGCATGCATTATAAAATACTTCTTTCTGAAGGAAGTCCTGATGACATAATAATTCCCTACAAGATTAAGCAAATCTACAGATGGTGGTTATATGATGATTAAGCAAATCTACAAGTTCACTTTTTTCTTGGAAGACCCTCTTTCCAAAGAACTGAAAGAGAAAAATCATTTCATCATCCTAAGAACTGAAAAATCAAAATTTGTAGTACCCGAGAAGTAGCAACGTAGCCGAGCAAGGTTGCGAGTACTGGTGTACTGCATGGTGATGCAGCTAATGCAAATGTAAGACCAGCCAAATAAGCTTGAACACCTAGGCAATCAAATGTATAAAATGTCAACTCTTGCTATCTGGCTTATTAAGACCATTTCATGCCCAAATAAACAGAGACTATGTCCTAACAAGAGTGTAGGGCAACAGTAATAGACACTTACTAGAAGGAAAGCTAGCAGCAGCTGAGCGAGGATCAAAGTTGTCGAAAAATGAGGGAAGTTGTAACTCTATTACCTGAAGCATTGTCATAGAACGAAGACCACAAGTAAATGTGTAACAGCATAGAACCAAAAGAGCAAAGAGAAAGAGAAAATAGTACTTCCTGTGGACCATTTAATATTTGGAAGTGCTTTCACAAAGGTTGATACCACGATATCAGTCAGTTATCTCTATTAGTTAAAACTTAAAAGTTGAAACATAAGTCATGATAATATATAAAAAGCTCCCCCACTTTTGGTGAATTTTCTTGCCCTTTGGTTATGGAGAGAAGAAGAGTATGGAATATGTTGATTGCTACTACAAATTTTAATTATGAAACTTAAATTGGAATATATATGTATATGCGTCTCAAGATTAGGCCTACTTCCAAACTAAATCATTAATATGACGTACCTATGTTCAATGTCTTGATACTAAGAAACTCGAAAAGATAAAAAGCGTAACTCTTGCTAAATCCAAACATACAATCTATACTCAGATCTGATGGTTTTTCTCCACAAATTTCGCTATCCAGGTACCAAAAGTATCAGTCATCATTCTAATAAAATGCCTAGATGCATCTCTCTTCTTTTCCTTCACGGATTCTCATTATGGTAAAGATGAAGTAGAGCATCTGGTACTGCCTAAAGACATGACTTTTTTAGGTGAAACTTATTTATGCAATAAGAATGATTAACATATCAAAATGATAAGCCTTGTAATTACTTCATAGAACAAAATATCTGAACATCAGACAAAAAGCAAATATAACCATGGGCTCAGTAACGATTAAAGACAATAGCACTCAATAAAGTCTTAACAGAAACTTAGAAATAAAAGGGTATTACTACATCATAGAAGCATAGGGTATTACTACATTATTGAAGCATTCAACAAATTGTAGTTACCTCCAACAGGTTTAGACCCATAACAATAGCCAAGAAGGAAGCAGCCACAGGCAATCCTTGTCCTATTTGCCCATATGCCTTTCCGGCAAATGCAGCTGCAATACCCAATAATGCTAGCGTGGTGGCCAATCCCAGTGCAAATGCAATTGAATCTCCGACAACCTGTACACGAGGATAGCCTAAGTGAAAGAGAGAAAATTGAACCAGCAGTACACCCTAGTAGTTTTTCAGTTGGAAAATGCAGAATTCTGCAAAGCTTTGTGCATAAAAGCAACACTTCTCAAATTCATTATTATTATTATTATTTATTTATTATCAGTAAATTATCTTAATGATGCACACCAGTAAAAAGCAGATGCTGGGAGAGAGCTATGCCACAAACCTACAACATTACAATTTCCGTAATGAACTGAGAATTCAATCATGGCATCAGTTAAAATGAACATTTGTTGCGACAGAAGCTTATCATAAAGAAAATCATACACATACTCTCCATCAAGAAATAACAAACAAATAGCATTCACCCCTTAAAGGATTCACATGTAAACCTGGCAAAAATTTCTCTATGATTAGTAATTTAAGTTCCTAATTGCAAGCAATGCATATCAAAAGTGCAAGGATAAAGAACAAACAACATAGAGTTAAATTTAAGAGTAAGATTGTTACCGCTACTCGGCTTTTCCCAGAACCAAAAGCCCCTAAGATCGTTTCCAAAGAAAGGAAAATAATCAGAGAGAGATAAAATGTATGCTGCATATTTAGAGTGCAAGGATTCAAGTTCAAAGTGCCCACCAATATAACCAAGGGTCAGAGGCAATACGCTGAGTGTACAAGGTGACAGACTAGTAACAAGCCCGGCACTAAAAATAGTGGCCAAACTGCAAGGAAGAAAGTCTAAGAATCAGAAGCACCAAAACTTTATGAATACATTATATCAGTACCAGATGAGACTTTCATGATATAAGATTCAGACCTAGTGAAACTGAGAGCAGTCAACTGGCCCTGAACAGCTTCATTAGCTTGTTGACCTGCAGAATACAGAAGGCCACCAAAAAGATCTCCAATGCTTCCATCAGCTAAAGTATAGACAGCACTAGACAGATCCTGAAGTCAATGAAGACAAGTATAGTAACCTTTGAAGAGAATCAGTTGAAGATTTACTACTGCTTTATGTGACATACATTCCACTAGCAAATGAATACCTAGCTCAAATTGCAAAGAATCACAAAAAAAGGTTCCAGTAAAATGCAATTAAACATCAGAAAAATACAAATCAATTAGGCCCACAGTGCAAGAGTATGAGTGGCTTCATCAAACATGTTGCTTGCTGGAATTAGACATTTAGCTGGATGACAGGTCCAGCGGCCATCCAAGTGTACATAGTTTCATCAGCTCCCCTCAAATTGTTGAGGTTTGAACAAGGGTCTCATGTTTAATGTAACCAAGAACCAAACTAATGTATCATCTTTAACACTGGTATATAAAAAATAAAACTTTCCATATATCATCCCCATAAAGATGTTAAGCACAAATGTCTCACAAAGCCAGCAATAGACATGCTTACTGATGCAGAAAGTATTACTAGAAATTCAGCTTCTCAGAAGAGCATCTGAAGCAAGTTCACTACGAGCTCTTTTAATCTAAATTGTTGTTATTTCAGTAAATTTATCTCATAAAGCAGGTAACAGAACAGAGTAGCAAGAAAAGAACCATTTCTTCAATTCATGGCAAACAGGCGAGAAAAAAATACGCATCCACATAATTAGGAACATAAATTTGAGACTCAAACAGAAGAAAAAAAGGAAGCATAGATCAAACAGATGCTGCATAGGTCATCTTATGTCATCACGTGCCATGATGGTCTTACAAAAGCATATGCAACACATAAAGAAAGTATCAACCAACAAAGTAAGAAACTTAGGGTCAACGAAGGAAATCTCACCATCATGTTATCCATAGTCAAAGCATTTGCAGTACGTGTTGCAACCAAATTTGCTGCTAAATGTGAAAAAAGATAATTAATGTATCTTATTTTAAAGAATGAACATTATGCAAACAGGCAAAAGTATTTACTAAGCAGAAAAGTAGACATTCTAGTTGAAGCCAAAACAAAATGCAAGCTACAGTTACTAAATGACCTTAACAGATGTCACAACTCAAGTCTACAAATACTTTCTGCAAAGAAAAATCATGAAACAGCTCATATAATATATAACAAATTAAGAAACAGAAACAATGATTTCTGCTACAACTACAAGTTCCCCTTAGCAATTTACAATAAAAAAGCATCGGTAGTTCTGAGGGTGATCGGGACACTCAAGTGAGTCCAGCATACTTTAATGGCATTCAAGATGGCCAATGTAAGTGAGCCAATTTGATTTGGATGAAGACAATCATGCGAACCAAACTACATTACACGAGTAATTTTATGCTATGATCTATGACTAGATCAATCAGTTATTACTCCATCGCCGAAGCAGTTTTGGACATGTTTGGGATTAAAAGACTCATGATTAGACTCATGATTCCACTGCAAAGGATTTTCCCTGAGTGAAAGGAGGTGTGCGGCAAGGACATTGAGCAATATGGAAAGATTTTCTCTGTCATCACTCTGTCGATAGACTGGAAGGAAAGGAACTGCAAGGCTTCAGTGAAGTGAAGCCAAAAATTTGAAGTTTATGAAGTCTAAACTTGTCACATAACACATAGCTTGTTTTAGCTACTGAGTTCACAATTAAATATTTATACATATTAAATGCATTCGTCTGAACTCAAAGCTAATATTCGCTCTGCCCCTAGAGTCTTGTCAAGACATTATCTTAGCTTCTGCTTTCTACATTTCAGGAGCATATATAGCAGTCCTGTGATTGATTGCTCTTTCCAGTAAGCCATAATTTAGTGTAGTATTTCCTATTTGTGTATGCAACTTCTATATTCCATTGCTCTTTGTAGTAGTCACGTCTCAAGTTACGGACATGCTACTATTACTGAGGCAGCGTGAAGAACAAAACATAAACAGCATATATGATTATCCCTGGCAATTTAACTAGAATGCTCCACCACCAATATAGCTCTCCCAAATTTTTCATGATAAGCAAGATCGTCTAAGAAGAATACCTATGACAGCAGTTGAGAGCATAGTGCATCTAATTGGAGCACTAGTGCAAGCCATTGGCAAAGAAAAAACATCTCCCTGAAGATCTTTCGATTTTTCTTTGCTGGATGAAATACATCTGCTAAGCATTTTCCTTTGATCTACATTGCAATTCGCACCTAGAAGAACGAACAGTGGAAAGTGCGTAGAT
This sequence comes from Solanum medicagineum, assembly GCA_026153255.1. Lineage (NCBI taxonomy): Eukaryota > Viridiplantae > Streptophyta > Magnoliopsida > Solanales > Solanaceae > Solanum > Solanum medicagineum. The sequence continues at coordinate 13,340,706 of JAPFFP010000099.1, forward strand.
AGCACACAATGTTAGATATGATCAAAAGTGTAAATCGCTTGGTGAATTATGGATCAAAATAGAAAAGGCAAACATTATTGCATCGAATTGTAGCAAACTACATATATAAGAAGTCAGAACTTCTCATAAAGTACTTGAATTCACCTGAGTTTGTTTCCAAATAACTAAAATTTCCGAGCTATTGATCTCAACAGTAATCAAGTTAAACAAATTTCTAAAAACTGAAGAAGAAAACTTAAAGTACTTCTCATGAAGTACTTGAATTCACCTGAATTTTGTATCCAAATAACTAAAATTTCCGAGATATTTACCTCAACAGTAATCAAATTAATAAATTTTTAGAGAATGAAGAGGAAAAACTCAAAGAGTACTTCTCCAGTAGAAGTACTTGGATTCACCTGAATTCGTATTCAAATAACTAAAATTTCTTAGCTATTGATCTCAAAAGCAATCAAATTAAATAAATTTCTAAAAAAAAAGGAAAAAGAAAAACTTAAAAGTACTTCTCAGGAAGTACTTGAATTCACCTGAATTTTGTATCCAAATAACTGAAATTTCCGAGCTATTTACCTCAACCGTAATCAAATTAAATTCTAGTAGAAGTACTTGAATTAACCTGAATTTGTATTAACTGCAATTTCTGAGATATTAGCCTCAGAATAGTCAGATTAAATCATTTTCTAAGAAAAACTGAGAGATTGCTCGCGAGGTTTGAAAAGAGGATTTACTTGCCCTGAATTCTTTGTGGAAGATGCTTGAAGCTAGAAATATTGATAGGACGAAGGTGCTCGTAGCATCTCCAACTGCTAACAGCAAACTTCATTTGTGCTGAAGTTGTTAATGTGCCAAAGGCCGAGTGCTGGAGCGCCATGAAGAGAGAGAATAAGCTTGGTGTTGCCGATTGAACTGTTGATATTTTTTTTCATTTTTCTCTGTAGTTTATTTAAGGAGAATTACACATACCCCCTTAAAGTTCCAACTTATTGCATAACTTCTATATTGCACAGATCACCTATCTTTTCTTTCGACATTTCCTTTTTTCCAAAAAAAGAAAAAGTAAAATAAAATATAATTATTTGATTGTTTTTATTGAAATAATTTATAATAATGATTTTTCTTACAAATTTGAAAAATTCATTTTTTTCACAAAATTTTAATTTATTTTCAAGTAAAACATATGTTCAAATACTATTTTTAATGCAACTTCAATTACTCTTTATAAAATCTCAAGTTAGTAGCTACCATACTATTGGATCAAACACAAACCAATTCTTGTTTCCCTGGTAGGGCATTTCATTCAATACTAGTAGTATTTCCATTCTAATATTGTTTTTACATAGATATGCAAGAGCATTGACACGCTTGGGGCATCTTGTCTAACAAAACTTTCACCTTTTAGTGCGCGTTTGATTCTCCACCACCTTAAACCCCCATTTCCCCCTCCCTTGACCTCAATGTAATCAAAAATGGACACGCCTGGGGAAAGGAAATAGACAGTTATAACGAAAAAAGAGTTCACTCTTATATATTGATTTTATAATACAAAACAAACTCATCGTTCATTCATAATTAATCAGGAAAAGAATCATTCATTCGTATAACTTCTTGGCACTTTTAGTTCTCTCTATCTTGCTTTCGCTTCTAGTGATTCTTTCCTCCAATTTCTCACTTTTTGAAATAGCCTTTGCGATGGCCTTCATTTTCCTGACATTCTTCGTCCTTTTCATCTGTACTCCCTTCATCTTTCTGCAATAACAAGCATATAGAATAAGCGGAAACAACGTGAGGAATTGTAAGATGGGAGACGGAGGAAATTGGATGAGTACAAATGGAATAATCATAAAAAAGACAACTTTTTTACTACAGAAGATGCATAAATTTCAAGTGTAGACATGGTTGCACCCCAGAAGTATGTACAGGAAGCTTTATTGGCCACTCCTTATTTAGCTTACATTTCATATATTTGACAAAAGGTGTTGTTAGCCTCACACACTTCTCAACTTTTTTCTTTTTCCCGTAACTTCTCAACTTCTGCATGAACTCATTGAGCTTTTTTGCTAACAAGTCTAAAATGAAGGGAATGGTTTGGTTTGAGTCAGTTATGGACGTCGACGGCTAGTGGGTTGCTGCAGAACTTGAAGCTAGACAAGCATGGATACCAAAGGGAGGAAGTTAGAGGTGTGAGCTTCTAATACATAACATAAATCAGGATGATCAGCAGTTGATGTATTGGAAAGTACTACGGAGCATGGGCTAGACACTAAATAAATTGCAACCAACAACTAACTTCTAATACATCATGTATAGAGAAACTACGACATGACAGACAAACAGAAAACTGATATAAATACTGTTAAATTATACCCAACACATGCACGATATGCATCTACATGCACGTTCATCAGATAGAATTGGTTCAAAGTCTTTTTTCTGTTTGAAAGCCAATCTGTATCCACTCTTCCGTTAAAGACATGTGTACTAGTTCACAGCTTATTGATGTGCTAATTCACAGGAGAAATAGAATTCCTATGTGAGGAGTATAAAACACCCAGACTTAGCTTGATAACAAGTTTTTTCCACAAACTATCTGAAGGTTGGTTCGGCATTTTGTGAACTTTATTACATTAATGTGATAGTACGTGCAAACAAATGAGAATTACAAATGTCAAATAATCCTCAGCCAATAGTAAGCAACTTTATCGACACCCTCTTTAGAAATCCTGAACTGCACAAGTGTAGCAATGAGCAAATGAGTGTACTAAACTATCGGCGGCCAATGTGGATTCTGGAAATGGACAGGACTTCTTCGTCTAAAGTGGTCAAAAATCAGGTAAACGTGGTAGGATATTTCTTGCAAGCACAGAGCTAAATATAACACCAGTTTGAAATAGAAAAGAATTTGATCACAATAACTTGCATTCTAACAATTATGTCATTCAAAACATATCCTAGCAATTTTTTTATAACAATATTATAAAACAAAATAGAAACAGAAGTTCAGATTATTTCGTTCATAATATGTTCAAACAAAGAATACCTTAACTCAATTTACCAAAACATCGTCAAGGTTCATCACGTTCACTAATCATTAGACAACTTACTTATGTGATCCACCTATATGTGGTTTTGGAGGTGCTGATTCTGAAGTATCCATTGCTGAAATTAAGCAAACATCCAGGTAAATCAACAGAAATTTTTGCACGAGAATGATAACGAAGACACTCAAAAAGTACAGTAGTTAATTACCCTGGGCATCCGTAACTGTCTGTTCAGTAGAGATATCCATGGCAGCTAGGCCATTTTTCTTCTTGTTTCTGTTCTTCGCCATAGCTACACGAACAGGAAGACGGAAGAATTTTTTCTTCGGTTCTAAGAAGGGTTTAGGGTTCAGCAACTCCCCTATTCTAGCCTGTATTGTCCGAGTGCATGATGGGCCTGAAGCAGCTCACTTGTTTGAACTAGTCCACAAAATAATTTCCGGGAGCCCAATAAGATTTTCATTAGGGCCCAAAACTAATATCAACTTCTTTTAGGATATTTATACAGTGTGGTCTGACGATAAAAAAATTACGTAAAAATTCTATTTTCAACAAAAATTATTACTCTCAATCTATCTAGGAAAAGTATATATACAAAATATTCATCAGGGATGTATAAATATACAAGGTACATAATTGTTGTAATTTTGTAGTTCATAAGGGGAAAAAATTATAAAAATAGGTAATATAAGAACAAGTATTTTTATTTTGCCTGCATAATCATGCTTCTACAAGTATCCATGAGTTGAAGCATATCATTGATATTAATTTGATTAATGTAGCTAACTTCGTGGGAAAATTTCATAAACAATAATAGTTTGAGGCTTAATGAGACAGGATATATATGGTGCAACTTCATACTATTAAGGATATGCATAATATTAAATAGAAAGGAATAGAGATCATCTATTATTACCGGAGAAGGTGAGTAGATTAATAAGGGTAGGTTGTTGTCTTGCCTTGTGATGGTAGAAGGTTAGTAGTTTTTTCCTAGGATTAGGTGTGTCTTTATACATTGTATTGCTATACTGTTCCTTGATTATTTTGCTATTTTTATTTTTTCTTGTAGAATTTGATATTGCTCTTCATTTTAGTTGTTACCTTGTATCTATTGTTTTTCCATTTTTGGGGTATTATATTTGAGTCAAAGGATTTTCGAAAACTGACTCTCCATCTTCATGAGATAGTAATAAGATTTGCGTATACCTACCCTCCTCAAATCCTACTTGTGAAATTTCACTGAATATATTGTTGTCGTTACAAATTCTAAAACGAATTTAATTCTTTTTAATAACATATGCTATGTGAATCTGAATAACATAGGAGGTTTGGGAACAGTACTTTTGTGAAGATTGTTGGACAAGTTAGGAGAATTCACATGTAGTCAGAGTTAATCAGAAGGTCCATCTTGTTCAGTAATGACTAATGATGTTCCATGATTAAAGCTAACTGAAGCACATGCCAATAAGAAGTGTCACATTAATTACCAAACAAAAAGGGAATCAAGTGACTGATAAACAGAGACTCCTCCATCAAGTCTAATATAAATATATATATATATATATATATATATATTCTATTAGTGTCAGTTGTATGACACACGTATTTTAATTATCTCTTGAACTAAGTTGTTTGGACTCTTCAAAATTGTTGTTGCACTTGTATCTGATTCTTCAAAAATATATTACTTTTGAAGGATTCAATTCACATAATGACATTTTTGAAGAGTCTGAGTAACATAGATCTCGAATATGTTATTATTTTCAAACCCAACTCTTCTAAATATTTAAAGGATAATTAATAATAAATTAACAAATTAAAGGTAAAACTAAATATGATTAAATTTGTTTTTGATTTACGTATGATTCAGATTTTTCTCCACACTTCAAAGAATATAATTATTATTCTACAAACGGTATATGAGCGTGTTCTTTCAACCGTGAGAACTTTCAATATTCATGTCCATGTCACTAACGCCAAACTCACGTTAATCATCCTTAGACCCAAAACATCCAAAATGAAAAACCAAAATGAATTAGCGTCTCTCTTTGAACTATGTCGACTCGATAACTAATTATTTTCAAGACACGAATAGCTAATGATGCCGTAACTCCACAGCGACCTCCTCGTACTAAATTAAATTTTACTAACGATATTTATTTAAATCTCTTATGTTTTTTCAATTCACTTATTCTTCCCGTAAAATATAACATCATTTGTTGAAAAAAATTGTAGATCAAAAGTATAAAATTCTAACAAATTTAAAGTATTAAAAACATATTAAAATTGCTATTCATTACACAATTAATGAACTATTATAAACTTACCAAAATTTAAGGGACAATCATTGTCATGGTCTTGAAATTTTGATGTGGGGTTGTTTGGGCCGCAATGGTGATAGATACAGAGTGAAAAAAGAGATTCATATTCAAACTTTTTTCGTCAAAAAATTATATATATATATATGTGTGTGTTTATATTTTGAGTTCTGTTAGTGAAAATTTTGATTCCGTCGATTAATAAGATAGGCCATGATCACAATCATGTAAAATTGGCATGTGATAATATTGATAATCGGATTGATCTCCAACACAGATGGAGGATTAGGTATGAGCTGGCCCAGATTTAGATTTATTAAAATTTCACTCGTCTATTTGTATATGTCTTTTTTCCTCAATTAACGTATTACTTGTCGTTCTAAAGTTTAACTAATAATAATGGGAAGAAACAGTGTTAAATTTGCTTTGACCAACACTCACAGCAGATTTATTGATAGGTGCAAGGTGATTAGAACAATATCATTACATAAAATTTGTAAACAAATCAAATCTATAACAACAATTGTTTGGATTGTTGTTAGTTGTTACATGTCGTTTCATAACTACCGTATTGTATCGTGATGAATGGAATCATGAATTTCATGTCAGTGAATGGTGAGAATCTTGAACTCCTTATAACGATTGAACAATTTTTTTTTTTTTTAAAACTAACTCTAAATTCAAATATCATAATTCTATAATCATACTTTTACTGCTGTAGGCCGGCTTTCATAAAGCACCTTTAGGCAATAACTACTATTGGAACCAATTTTGAGATCGATTTGGCAATGAAACTCTTTAAGCAATAATCTTACCTATATCATGTCTCTTGATGCAATACAAACCCCTTGATGTCTTCTCTTAAAAAAGACGTTGAGTGGGAAGAGAATATAATGTAATTTTATAGTTGTTACAAAAAAAAATCTCTTAGTTAGTAGGATGAGGATCTGTAAAAAAAGTAGAAAGTTTTGATAAAATATTCTCTCGTCAACGAAGTCAAATTAAAGTTGTCCAACAAACAACATTTTTTTTTGACTATATGTCACAGAAATAATTAAATATTTTTCGACTTTTTTGCATGCCCAGTTTTCAAACGTATACTAAACATGCTTTAAAAATTCAAATTTTAAATTTCCTTTTATGGCTCCAAATTAACAACATGATATTGTTAAGAGATTGTTACGTTTTCGTCTTGTTCTTCTTTCGTCTCATTTTCTTTCAAACGTACTATTTTTAGGAGTAATCTTAACATATTATCTATAATGTTATTTAAATCTTTTATAAATAGTAGTATTTTATGTGTGAATAAGGTTTATTCTTTTTTCAAATGGAACTTCATGACATAAATGATCAACTAATTTTTTTTAACATCAGATGACTTGAGGAGTGAAGTGTGAATTTGAAGTTCAAAACTTTGAGGTTTCAATCTTTTTAAAGTTACTGAATTAGATAACTTGTGCTATTAAATGAATTTCTTAAAATAAACATAATTTTTGAATAAGATTTACTGTATTCAATCACACCTGTAATTTAAAGATTAGCTCCACCCTTGCTTATGAGTTTTCAGATGAGAACTATTTAACTTGAGTTTTTTCTTCTTCTTTTTTTTTATTGTTCAATGGACATTCCACTCAGAATCCGTCTAGAACGTCGCATTTAATAAGATTTTTTTCATTCTCATATTTGAATCCGAGATATCCGATTGAGAATGAACAGATCTCAACTATCCATCATACTCATATTTGTGGCCTCAAATTTTCTTTTTCTTTTCCAAAGGTTATTATAATTTTCATTTTCATCATATTATAAAATTTAAGTATTATCTGTGTCAAATATTTTTTTTTTAAAAAAGAAGAAGAGTTGAAGTGACACTAAAGTACATAAAGACAACTAAATAAGCTACAAAACGAGCAAAACGAAATACAACTAGTCATAAAAGCAAAAAATTCCTTTTCAGCTTTATAAAATTGATTGAGTAACCCCACTATAACAAGGGAAAATTATTGAACGTGATACTAATTAAAGAACTCTTATTATATCTTACAAAGTACAAACTTATTAAAACCATATATGATACATTAATGTATTTACTTAACAAAAATGTCATGCCAAAGTTTCAATCAACTTGTTGGGTGAATTTGAATTGTTAAACTTTATGAAAAATGGAGAATAATGCCATCATAAAATAAATTTCAAAATGGAAAGAACAAAAGATGTTTTGAGACGGAAGGTGTGTGACTTTTCAACACAATATATTATAATTAGTGAAATTCTTAATACTGCGAAAGACATTTAAGTAAAAATAACATGGATGTATCACTTACTTCTATGTATAAAACACTTGTTTGTATGCATATATCATGTATGACTTCACTCATTAAATTTTTTTTTCCAGATATCACATACGTGATTATTATATTAAGTAAGTTAGGGATAGATATCCAACATATTTTATTCCTTATTACTTGGGAAATAGAATTTTTGTGGTTACTTTGACTGAATCTTTTACTAAATTAATTTATTTAGATTTTAATTTTTATTTGTCCTAGAATAGTGCAAAAAATATTTAAACCTTAAAAAATACATTGAGAGATCAAATGATCAAACACCAAATTACTGGAAAGAATTTATTTTCTTTTCATTATTAAATAAATTGGGTTATAAATAATTATATGCCATTAATATATTCCATTTAATATTATTCTTATACATAAATAATCTAGAAATGCAAATATTATAGTGAATAATTTTATAATAGATGAGGTGCAACTATTGCTATTATAAATCGTTTTCATGCTTCGTTAATATATGTGAAATATTGAACGAATTGAACAACTGTAATGAAATAAATTTTAATCAACTTAATATTGTACCTCAAAATATATTCCAATACTGCTTAAAATTTAATTCCAAACAAAAAAAATTATACACTAATTATCAAGATATAATATGTACATATTTATTTGAACTTTAAATATTTTCATATTTTTAAAAGGATTGGCAATTCCATTGTTCTCAATCTTTAATATGTCGAGGCATTACAGAAATTAGACTAAATATATTATTTTTTAAAAAATTATGTTGTTATTATTGATAGAGATATTGGTCTAGTTTAATAAATATTAAAAAATTATAAGTCCACTATTTATAATATTAAAATCAATCAAAAGTCATATTTCTTGACACGAATTTAAATTTAATCGAATTTTAATATTGAACATCGGATAAAAAATAAATAAAAACTACTAATAATCATAAATTAATCACCTTAATAGCTTATGGTTATAAAATTTATAAGCACTTTTGAATTTGATAAAGAATATTACTATTTTATCTTTAATATCTTTTGGAATCTAAAAAAATATAAATTTTTAATTATCTCTCAAATCTATTTTCATCATTCAACCTTTTAAAAATAATATAAATAAATTTAAGAAACTTTAAATATATATCTTTTGTAATCAACATAAAAGATACTTAACAATATCTTTTACGAAATCAATAAAGATAATTGAGTTGGTGCAGACTTGCGTCAGTTAATGTTCTTCTGCCATTGCTTTTTTAGTCAAACTCACTGCACCAAATTCGCTAGTGTAATTTATATTATCTATAATTTATGAGTTGTTGAATAAAAATGTATTTACCCAATGCACCTTCGAAGCAATCGTGATTTTCCAAAAAAAAAAAATCCACTTTTTACTAATACATACTAGCTTATTTTCTCATCACTTCAAAAATACAGGACACATACTTATTTACGAAACCAACTCCAATATTTAGATCCCACTTAGATTAATTTATTTTAAGTGCTATTAAATCAAAATAATTTTTATATTATTTAAATAAAATAAAAATATTAAAAGTTACAAATTAAAAAATCTAACTTATATAGCTAAGCCAATTCCTTTTAATCCATTAATCCAAATTGTTGGTTAAAAAAAATTGGACATAAACAATAAAACAATAATAATATACTCCATAAATTTTTTTTATATTTAAGTGCATTGTATCTTATCTTTATCTCGAGATTTAAACAATAGTCAATTTGAAGCCTACAAATTACATAAAATAATTTTTTATTTATAAGAAAATGGATATTATATATATACAAAATAAAATTATTAGACAAATTTATAGGACCAAAATATAGATTCCACTACATTCCATTTTATCCTCTTCCCTTTCAGGTGTCCTGTCTGCCACTTCAAAACTTCAACTCCACACTAATTTAACAACTACTTTAGGCCCCCACTCTACTAAATTCAAATTTATTGAGTTTTCTTTATCAAACAAATCCAACGGTTCTTCATTCCAAATATGATAAATTTCAAATTTTTCATATCCATTATTTTTATATTTTTGAATTTATCTGAACGACAGTTTTTGATTTTCTAAAAATAAAAAACCAACAAACCCCCAACACAAAAGTGTACACCCTTTTCCCCTTTTCTTCATGATTAGGCATTTTCATTTTCATTTTTTTCTTCTGTCTTCCTCAAAGGGGTTTAATTTCTTTGCATATCATGCAAAAAATTTAGCTACCTATGTTCTTGATTTAGCCTAAAAAGAAGTTCTTTTTATTCTTTTTGGTTTTGTTTTTCCCTAAGACTTCGTTTTTCACAATCTTGTTCGGTGGGAAAGAAGGAAAAAAGAAGTTCAACAGCTCAGAATTTTATTGGCTTTCGTGTTTCTTTTTGTGTTTTTTGTTCAGATATCTTCCCAAAATCTCGAGGTTTATGCTTTTTTTGGTGTGTGAATTGGGGTTGTCAGGATGGGTTTTGATCTGCAGGTTTAAGAAAAATGTTACAAATTTGGTAAAAAATTGATTTTTTTGGAAAAAAAATCTGAATTTAGGTTTCAGGGGTTGTTTCTGCAGCAATGTTGCTTCAGATATTGTTTTAATTTGAATGAAATAATTTCTGTACATGTAATTTTACTCCAATCAGGGGAAAAAGATGTCTACTATAGTTCGTAGTTCCTTAGAGGAAATGCTGGATTCTCTCCGGCAAAGAGATGAAAATGAGAAGCCAAAAGACTTGCCGCCGGCGTTGCCTGCTCGGCCAAAGCTCGCATCCAGAACTAGGCCTCCTTCCCAGAAGCGACAGTTGAGCAAAAGGTTCAGTAAAGGTGATGTTGAATTGGAGGATAGTAAGAAGGAAGAGTCTAAAGGGTTGAAAAGGAAAGCTTTTGGTGCTATGAAGGTTAAAGGAATGGAAGATAGCGAATCGCCATACGCAATGCCTTCAGTGACAGGGAGATTGCAGGAAGATAGTGATGCACAGCTTGAGAAAAGGCTCCGTGAAGCTGAATGGGATGATCGACTGGATTATTTTGTTAAGAAGGTACAAGAATGTTACTGTAATAAGAGCATTATCTTCAGTAGTTCAATTGAATGTATCTGGAAAGTGAACATTTTTAACTTGATGATAAGTACGATTTGTACAAGTGCTGGTTTTGGCTCCATTTGTCATTGTCTCTGGTTTGTTTACTGTTGGATGATTCTGTGATGTAACTAAGAGCTATATTTAGTTGACCACATTTAACTCCTAAGCTCTGTTTTCAGAAGCTTCGTGTCTGGTGTCGCCCGAGGAATGGACCATGGGTATCAGGACATATTCAATCAACTTCAGGAGAGAAAGCTATGGTATTACTTTCTGATGGCAGTGTGAGTTCCTGTATTCCTGCTATGTCCTAATGATATATATCTAAAGTTAATAGTTGCAATCAGACTTAGACTTTGTCATACTGTAGGTTGTGACAGTGCCTGTAGGAGAGGTATTACCTGCTAATCCGGATGTTCTTGAGAGTGTGGATGATCTCATGCAGCTTAGTTATTTGAATGAGCCATCTGTTCTTCATAACCTTCAACACAGATATGCGCGAGATATGATTTATGTATGTAATATTAAGAACTGCATTTTACGTCTCATATGTAATTTCATGTATCTTTTGTTTTAATTCTTTTGTCCCCTATGCCTGCAGAGTAAGGCTGGGCCTGCTTTAATAGCAATCAATCCGTTCAAAAATATTCAATTGTATGGGAACGAATTTATTACAGCTTACAGACAGAAGCTCTTGAATGATCCTCATGTTTATTCTATTGCTGACACTGCCTATGATCGAATGATGGAAGGTTTTCTTCAGAACCATGTTCAATCTTATTATTTACAAAAGTTCATTGTTAGCTCCGTAATCACTTCAGATGCAAGATGATTCTTATTTCTCTGCTTTACCTTTTGAATCTTGCAGATGGAATAAGTCAATCTATTATCATAAGGTTGGTGAAAATGTTTCTTTGTTATCTGTAGGGATGCAAGATACTTAATATGTAGTTCTACTTTAGTTCAGTGATTGATGGCTTAGATAGTAATTATCAAATCATTGTGGTTTTAGTGATTGGGAGGAATTAAACTTTTCATATCATACAGTGGGGAAAGTGGATCTGGGAAGACGGAAACAGCAAAATTTGCAATGGAATACTTGGCTATGCTTGGTGGAGGCAATAATGCTATAGAAAAGGAGGTGCTGCAAACAAGCTACATATTGGAGGCCTTTGGGAATGCCAAAACTTCCAGGAACAACAACTCCAGTCGATTTGTCAGTCTCTATGCCTGATTCTCTTTTTCTTTTTCTTCCATTCATTTGAGGAGGGGAGTGGTGGACTGGGAAGTGGAAAAGCTTATTTATGTTTTTTCCCCATTTGTTGCAATTTTCTGATGGATGTCCTTGATATATGTAGGGAAAGTTGATTGAAATTCATTTTAGTGCCACAGGAAGGATATGTGGTGCTAAAATACAAACCTGTAAGTGTAATTGTCCCTTGATTTTCTCAGAAAAAGCAAGTTATTGTAATTGTCTTTTGATAACTATTACTGACTTGTATACATCTTCGTGCATGTCCAATGCCCAATGCTAAAATAATGATTAGTACTTCTTGAAAAGGTGGGATTTTCTTCTCCTCTCTACCATGGATTCATTGTGGTTTATATCATTACTATCGCAATCTAAATCTTTTCAAACATAATTTCTTCTTTGGCAGTCAAGAGTAGTTCAGCTGCTCGATGGAGAGAGGTCCTATCATATTTTTTACCAACTTTGTGCTGGGGCTCCACCTACTTTGAGAGGTCTGTAATTGATATTGGACCTTTGATTGTATTTTTTTGGTTGCTTATTTCACTCTTAGGACTTTACATGGCTTTTGACTTGCAATATGTCTTCACTGTCAAAACAACTTCTGTTTTTAATGTTGTGGTTACAACACCTTAGTTGTTTTTAGCATATTTCCAGAATTAACCATTCTGTGATCGTAAAGGTGAAATTGGGGTTGCCATTCTGAAGTTGTAAAAACTCAATATAATAGGATACAAGTGTAAGGTAACAGTAGTCACAAAACTGTAGTGTTTCCAACAAGACGTTATACATGAAAGCAGCACAATTGAGGACCAGGATTTGAATCCCAACAGAGGCGACAAACCTATGCCGTTTCTTCCATGCCTAAGATTTTTTGGGTCAAGTTACCCAACAAAATATGTTCTGGTGAGAGGATGCATACAACCTGTGAAATATGAGAGTGGTGCGCAAGTTAGCTCAGACTCTACTGTTGCAAAAAAAAAAAGGGACGGAAACTTTCAATCAGAAAAATATTGAAGTTATCCATGCAGTTCATGAATCATTTTTAAGTGTAAAATTATGTTGGCGTTAGAAAATCCTGTTGAAATGGAAGTTCTTTGAATATTATGAGTATATAACTTTTTGTTTTACTAGCAAGGACATTTTTTAAGAGAATGAACTTGTTTATGTAGTGCTCTATAAATTTTCTTTTTCTTGTTTTGCTTTAGATAATTCTTTGTTTCTATTATTTCTCTTCTTTAGGCAGGTTTGGGGTGGTGTTAAAGATCCTTTTTAACTATAAATTAGTTAAATAAGTTGCAGAACATTTCGTTTTCAGAGCTTTTATTTGATTTATTCTCAGATAAACTTAAGTTAAAAGGTGCATCAGAGTACAAGTATCTCAACCAGAGTGGCTGCTTGGTGATCCATGATGTTGATGATGCTAAGGAATTTTGTAAGCTTATGGTGAGCCTCAAGGGATGAGACATGGTCAATTATGTTAGATTTCTGTTCTTTCAGTTCAATGCTCTGCTGGATCTTGTTTATAATTATTTCCTTTGCTTCTCTCACTTTCCCAGGAAGCCTTAAAAACTGTTAGGATTTCTCAAAGGGATCAAGAGCATGCTTTTCAGATGATTGCTTCAGTTCTATGGCTGGGAAATATAACATTCCAAGTAATTGACAATGAAAGCCATGTTGAAGTTGTGCAAAGTGAAGGTGAGCTATCTCGTCAATGTAGCAGTTCAGCTAATGTTGATCCTCTTGAATTTTGATCTTTCTGAAAGTAATAGCAGATATGATGTTCATAATCTTAATACACATACATATGATCATAAACTCTCGGTCAATTGTAAGTTAGCTTTCAAACTGTGAATATATGGACTTGACTTTTGTTCAGCATCTATATTGTTGGTTTCAGCTTTTGCGCTTTTGAGTGAAGGACAATCTATTATATTTCGCCTCGTCTTTGTTTGTTTTTCTTTGGAGTAGTTATATAAATTCCAGAAGTACTCTTCATAACTCCATTTTGCTGCAATATTGACTATTTAGGGTCTATCTTAGGCTTTTCAACTTTTCTGGGCCAGAGCATTTTACATTGTCATAAAAACTCTCTTGTTAAGATTCATGCAAATTTCTTCTGCATTCTCATGATAATTCTTTTCCTGCACCTCTTGTATGGCCTTACTTTGTAACAGTACTTGTAAAGTTTCTTCCTTCACTTTGTATGGAAGGTCTTTAACTTTTTTATATTCATTTATATCTGTGCTTGTACGGAAGCCTTCTTTATCTGTTTGGTAAGTCACCATCTTTGATAATGCAGCTATTACAAATGCTGCTAGCTTGATTGGCTGTACTGTAAGTGACCTCATACTAGCTTTATCAACCTGCCAAATACTAGTTGGCAAGGATAAGGTCGCCAAGAGTTTAACAGTGGAGCAGGTTCGTTGAAGTGCTTTTATATTTCCTCTCTTCTTGATTTTCTCCATCACATTTTCATCCTGATATTGACCATAATCTGCGTTATTCACATTTAATTATTCTAATATATGAATTTAGCTCCCCTGTTTCTTCTCTAGAGAAAGTGACTCATTATAACTCTGATTCAGGCAACTGATAGAAGAGATGCATTGGCAAAGTTCATTTATGCAAACTTGTTTGACTGGATAGTTGATCAAGTGAACAAAAACCTTGCGATGGACAATGAACAGACTGGTAGATCCATCAGTATTCTAGACATTTATGGTTTTGAATCATTTAAGGTAAATTGATCCGTGGCTGATTTTTTCACTATTATACTGCATACGAGATTCCTTTTTTTTCCAACTTGACAGTCCCATTCCCGCTTTTCAGAGAAACAGCTTCGAACAATTTATCATAAACTATGCAAATGAGAGGCTCCAGCAGCATGTCAACAGACATCTATTGAAACTTGAGCAAGAGGTAAGCATATCATGATCCTTCGTAGTTCATAGTTATTGCTTCATTCCTTACCTCTACTACTACAACAACAGCCACAACATACCCGGTCTCGTCCCACAAATGGGGTCTAAGGAAGATGGAGTGTAGCAAACCTTATCCCTATCTTGGGTGGTGGATAGACTGTTTTCGATAGACCCTCCGCTAAGAAAAAACATATCAAAGCAGGTTGAAAAAGCAATAATCTAAGTGAAGAAATCATGAAAAAATACTATTGAAAATATGACAAGACATTCTGTAAAAAGAACATAAACTACAACAAAATACTGCAATAATTGAAGTACATGAGATAATAGATAGATTCCTTACCTCTATTCGCTTCTTTAATTTAAAGGAGAAAAAAAATGAACCAAGTCTCTTCAGCAGTTTTGCATAAGCTGGGTATAATGAGTGAAACTTTTCATGAGAACAGGAGCTTAGAAATCGTAGTGGTAAAAAGTAGCACATGCCTGACATATGCTAAATTGACAAAGCCCCGAACTGACATATGCTCCTTGCATGACCAACTATCAAATGTCCGTTCTTAGACTGTCTGTTACAATCTAAACCAAGGATATGAGAATCGTGTATTCACGGGCCATGATTTCAATGTGTCAAGCCTAGGATGCCTCAAGGTTACTCCTCTGACAGAGTCTTAAGGGGTAAGGTTGAGAGTCCAACATACGCCTCAACCAACCCCAATGATTTGGGGTATCTTGCACCATATGGTCCATGACCTTATTTGCGTCTCTTCAACATATATTCCTCTAGAGTTCAATTCTAATAGACCCAAGTTATATATAAATCGGAATAAGAAATGAAGAAAGCATTCAATCCAATCTACATCACCGGTCATCAAGGCAACCAAGCTTCCAGCTCTCAGCTTACTTCTGTTCTTCCATTTCCTTTTTCACTTATGAGTGTACTTAGAGTTAGTCTTGTACTTTTAATATTCAAAGGAAGCACTTTACGATCATGTATTAGGACTATTGAATAAAACAATGCACTCTCTTCCTCCTCTATGTACCTTTTGCCTATTTACATTTGTCATTTCAATGGTATCAATTTATTTCGCGTTTGTACTGCTACTCTGCTAGTTCCCTACTTCCTGATCAAAGGCAGAGCATGATACTCTACTGAAACTCTTGAGGGCATTTAAGATCAGTGGTTGTGGCAAAATATTATATGTTATGCGGAAAAACATAGGGTTGTTAAACTCAGTATTTTCTCTCTCTAGTTATCCTGTGCAATTTTTGGGCTGTATACTCCAAAAAAAATTATTTAGATGTCAATGCAAGAGCTGATGTGTTATGTTTCAGGAATATGAATTGGACGGAGTTGATTGGTCAAAAATAGATTTTGAAGACAACCAAGAGTGTCTGGACCTTTTTGAAAAGGTATTTCTTCCTTTTTGGTTCTTGGTTCTTTTGCCTATTTATTTGGCATTAGAGGCTCATAAAAGCTGGCAAGTTTCTTCTCCCCTGGATTACACGTTTACATTCATACTTAGTTACACAATCAGACTGTTGTTGCTCATTTTATTTTTATTTTTTACAGCTTATTTTAGTTTAGTTTGATTACTCTTTCCACTTTTAATTGTTAAATTGAACCAGAAGGATAAAAATGCATCTGTTCATATTGTTACAAAATCTATTTGATATAGTTGCCACACCAATTTTCTCAATCATATTACTTCTTTCGGGTGACCTCTTGTGTATTTTAATTACTCTTTCCAAATTTAATTGTTGAGTTGGATGAGAAGGATAAAATATGCATCTGTTCATGTTGTCACAGCTCACAAGTTTTATTTCGTATAGTTGCCACCATAAACTTTTTATCGTCATAATACTTCTTATGGCAGAAGAGTTGAAATTGCGATATCTCGAGTATGAATTATCAAAGTCAATTATAAGGAAGATCTCTGTATTTCTGCTAAGCAATCTTCGACGTGAATTTGAATGGACATAACAGTTGATTGATGAACTTTCATTTTCATTTTGCAGAAACCAGTTGGCCTTATATCTTTGTTGAATGAAGAATCAAATTCCCTAAAAGCCACTGATTTGACCTTTGCATATAAACTTAAGCAGAACATCAGATCTAGCCGTTGCTTTAAAAGCGAAAGAGAAGAATTTTGTGTTCGCCATTATGCTGGAGAGGTCAGTTTTTCTTATGAATGCATCCTTGTCCTGTGCATTAGTGTTACAGACATTAGTAGTGTATTCAGGGCCAAGGCAACTCTTCTTACAATGTTTTGTGAAAGGTTTATGATTTAATACAATAGGTCATTTCTAGAGTCAAATGTGCTTTTGCATCTTCACATGTGTGCAGACTATCACTAATGACTAATATCATCTCTTTGTTGATGATCTGAGATTATACTTGTCTAAATTCCACTTCTGCTTTAATTTGTAAGTATGTTAGACTGTTTTTGTGATCTTTCAAAACCTTAACCATATGCTGTATGTGGTTCTACATGTT
>JAPFFP010000099.1:13370745-13404056 GCA_026153255.1 Solanum medicagineum
CTTAAAATTTTAAATTTCTCGAAGAACTTGGCTCAGCAGATTTTAGTGAGTGGGGAGATGGAAGGTCTGACAAAATCCAACTCAACCTAACAAATAACGTGTCACCGACTCCTCTTCGTGTCGGTAACGACATGCAACCTTCCTTCCCCGCAATGCCACTTCACCTAAACTTCATTTTCACTTTTCATTCAACCCAACACCATATTATATCAATCAACTTGTTATTTCTAATTCAAATATGTGTAAATTTTTCCCTCATAATATGAATACATAAACTTTTTGAATTATTGAAATTCAAATAAAAATAATGGAATGATAATACTGTATTTGAATGAAGTTCAAACCAACATAAAATAAAAATCCATTGATATATTTTTGAATTTCAATCATACACGTTTAAAATCCAGTTATGTGGAGTACATAATTATACAATGTCTCTTAATCATAAATACTAATTCACTCTATAATTTGAAATAATTATATAATATTATTTTCCTAAACAATGATTTCGTGCCAAATGTGAAGTTAGATGCACCATTACTTCATATTGCAATTTACTTCATATATATATATTTTAAAATATAAATATATGAGGAGAGAGGCAAGCGAGAATATATCTCAAATATATGAATATGGAATATCAAATATATTCTGAAATATAGATGGGATTGAAAAAATTAATATATCTTAGATACATGTAAATCACGCTTGAATATAATAGGTCTAAAATAAATTATATCTAATTTGACCTGCTTATATTCAAGATACATATATTTCAGTATGTCAGATACATGTATTTAATGAAATAAATATGTTACGAAAGATATTTTTTTTTGAAAATAAAAGTGAAGCCATATAAGTTATAAAGTAGTGAAATTTGTGGTGTTTACTTGAAATTTAAATGGTGAACATTACTTAAATAATGATTCTAAAATTCACTTATTTTGGAATCCAATTCTCTAAAGCTTTAATTCTAATGGCGAATTCATATTGGAGTAACAGGTTCATCCAAATTTTCTTCAACGAAAATTTATATTAATTATTTATAATAAAAATAATTTTTAAATATATATAGTAAATGTCGAACCTCGCTCGGTTAATTTATGTATTTACTCCTTGAAATTTTAAACGGAAGGAGATGAAATCTTGTGATAAAGGTACTATGAATTTATAGAAAGCAGTTGCTTCGCCACCTTTTCCTCTCCACCATCTCTTCATATTTTTACTAATTCTAAGCTTTTCCTTTTTGAATTCCTCATTTATTTTTCTTTCACTTCGAAACCCCATAAAAAATTATCACTACTATTAAACGAATAATAATTTGTTGTGAGAATTATTTTCCATTTACCGATTTTCCCCATTAAAGCTTTAACGCATCACCAGGTCGGAGACGACTCGTCGGAAAATGGGTCTCTTCACCTGCTTCGGCAAAGGCAGTTCCTCTACGAAAGATCATAGCACAAGTAACGACAGTGCGACGGCGGATTTAACGGCGGAGGAGCAAAAACGGTGCGGGCCGGTGGTGGTGGAGTTATTCTCATCGCAAGGATGCGCCACCTCACCTGAGGCGGAGCTATTGTTTTCGAGGATCGGGAGAGGCGATTTTAACCTAGAAATGCCGGTGATTTTGTTGGCTTATCATGTGGATTATTGGGATTATATGGGCTGGAAGGATCCATTCGGGTCGAGTTTATGGACGGTTAAACAGAAGGCGTATGTTGAAGCCCTGAATCTGGATACAATGTTTACCCCTCAGATTGTGGTTCAGGGACGAGCTCAATGTGTTGGGAATGAACAAGATGCTGTTCTCTCTTGCATCAAATCTGCTACCAGATTTGCTGCTCCTTCTTTCCAGGTTTGTTATTGCTGCCAAATTGATCATGATGCTGTATTTGCTTAAATTTATGGTTACTTGATCTTTATGTTTACTGTATTAATTGCATCACATGTATGATTTATCAAAGTTCTCGGGTTTGAGCTTTGTAACTAGAAAAAAAATCTGGTAAGAAGTATGTGTTCCCCTGTTTCATGGCCTTATGCGTCGCGGATCTAGATTAGTCAAGGAATGAAGCGGGTAACTCATGAGGACCAGAAAGACTTGAAGAAAATGGTGTTTGGTCTTCCTTAGATTTATTTTCTTTAGGGTGCAGGGGAAGGGAAATGGAAACGGGATCACAAGCTGGGGAATGGAACCTCACCAACGAGTTCAAAGTTTGGATAGTTAACTATCTGAGCTACTGAGATTCTCGTAGCTCGTCGTTTTTCTTCATGTGCTTATCATCTTCAGATGCAAATCATGTTTTATAACTCCACCATTTTATCTTGGTTATTCCTTCTGATCAAAATGGATACTGAGAATTCATATAGTCGATTTCAGTTGATTCTGGGATTAGTTGATTTGATTCCTCGTGATCGCTTACGGTTGCACCAAGTTACAGTATACTGGTGACTGGAAATGAGAAGCTAAATTGGGCATTTTGGTCTTGCCAAGATCTTTTCTATCTTCAAATGCAAAATCATGTTTTATGCTACTAACTTCTTTTGGTTATTCCATCTCATAAAAACAAGCAAAATGGATACAGAGAATTGATATAGCAGATTCCAATTAATGTGGGATTGATTAGTTCCTCATGATCTTGCACCAGGTTAAAATGTACCGGAAATGATAAGCTAATATGTGGTGTAAAGCCAATGAGAAGCTAATATGTGGAATTCAAGATTTGATCATTTGGATCTGAAAAAGGTTCATGTTATCGCACTTCATACCATAATCAAGAAAATGTTAACTAAATTTTGACCTCAGCACATTACTCTGATTCTTTACCTCTTGAATTGGTAAAATTCAGGTTAACACTCTCCTGCGTTTGTTGGGAACTTCGGATTAGTGTAATTTCTATGTACCTGTTCTTATGAAAATACATCTGACTTAGAAATGGATTTAAGATTTGAACTTTGATGGAATTAACCTTAAGTTTCTTAAGCTGAACTTGGTGTACTTCGGAAATTATGAGTTTGAGAATTCGGTATTTGCTGAAACTTTAGTAGTCTCTCCTCAATTCCTTATCAAAAGTACCAGATTCAGTCAAATAATGGTTTATCTAGTCTATGCATGTTGCTGATGCTTTGAGAAAACATTACAGGCGACATTCGAGAGGCCAACACCAGAGTCACTGCAAGTATCTCTATTAGGATCTCTGAGGAGTAAGGTGGACAATGATGGTGCCAACGTGATGATTGCTCTGTACGAATGTGGTTTGGTGACTGATATCGCTACAGGAGAGAACAAAGGAAAAATGCTTGCGAATGACTATGTTGTCAGGAAGCTGGAGAAGCTTTGCTCTGTAAAGGATCTTACTGCAAAGAAGACAATCTCTGGAACTGTAAACTTCTCTCTTTGGGATGGCTTCAATAGCGGCAAATGTGGCGTAGCGCTCTTTGTGGAAACTGGCTCTCATCAAATTTGTGGATCTCAAAACTTTAAATTGCCGGAAAATCTCTGAATTCATCGGTGATGATATCACTGATTGAAAACACTACAGTGTGTACGTTTCTGATTAAGAAAAAAAAGAACTGCAGAACATTCGATATTACCTAGCTTGTTCCTTATGTATATAGGTTGTGTGAGACTGTTCATGTTAGCTTCTTCATCCTTTTTCTTTTTTCTTACTATTCATTCTTTTTCTTTTTTACGGTTTGACATAGCTATTCTTTCCTTGTTGTACTATGTAACTGGATTTTTAGAAAATGCGATTAGAGATATTTTAGTGTAATTACTTTCTAACCTTTGTTTGACATGCTTGTAAATGCTAATGAGATCAATAGTCCGTCTGGTCAAGTTTTTGGGAGGCTAAAGGTGTTTAGCCAAATTTAGGGACAAGATAAATACTTTCAGAGAGTAGCTGAAAGTTAAAAAAATAACTGTTCTCCAGGAGCACTTTTGAAAAAGATATGCTTAGAGCCACTTAGAAAAAATTTGTTCAATCATTAGTTCCTCATAAGTCTTCTAAATTTATTGGTCAAACACAAACGGTTTCTCAAACAAAATATCAGTCATACAAGCTAGTTACACGTCAATTTGGAAGGTGTTCTCACCGAACCATGTAAATTTATAGTAATATAACTTAGATAAGTAAAAATGTATTCCCACTATTTAAATAAGAATAATCTAGAAAAGTTTAAATGTAAACTATCAACCATAGTGTCTCCCTTTTGGGAACTCATAACATTGTGGCTACACGAGCAGTACTGTTTTATGTTTCGGGGCACCAAAAGAATTAAATTTTCAGCAAAAAGCAATGCATTATCTACAAGAATTCAACCAAGCAATTACATAACACGCTTTTACTCCATGAAGAAGAAAATAAACCTCCACTGATTATTTTTCTTTACAAGAGGCACCACACTGCCCTTTTTACACCATCCTTCCAAAGAACCAAAGCAGAAAAGGGAGGGATGTGGCTTTACATTTCAATTAAGGCAAAGAGGAAGAAGTTGCATTAAAATCCACTAGTTGCTTTACACTGAATCAACAGCCTCAACCTGCTGCCGAGCGAGATACTTCTCCCTTCGCTCCTTCTATTGAACAATAGCAAGCAGACGCACATTGTTAAGAGGAAACAAACTAGTAAAATATACATGCTTTAATATGCAGAGACAGAGAGACTTACCCATTCATCTATTACTAGACCTTCTCCTACAACTTTTGGTCCAGTTTCAACTGGAGGTTTCCTGCGAGATTCTAATGCTGCCTCAGCTTCAGCCAACTGACGTTTTAGTTTTTCCAGTACCTTAATCAATCAAGTTATTTAGTTGGAGAATGAAGTCAGCGCAAAATGAGCAAGCAGATAAACAGTAACATGTTTAATTCTTACTGGAGAAGGGCGTTCTGGGTCCAAGAACACCACCCGTAGGATACGTTCAATGGTCACTTGATCCTTTTGTTCATCAAACTGCATCAACATGAACCAAAAAGGGTTTATAACACTATTGGATTTATCGACGACAAGCTCTGACTGACGCGATGCTATAGATTTATATTCTTTAGTTACACATCAGATTTCACACACAATGGCGATATAGGCACAAGGCTCACACTTTTTGTTTGCAAATGACCCAATCACTCTGTACGATAACACCAAGACTTCCCTCCAAGGACAATAGAATGATGATGGAAGAAAACAAAATCTTTTGTAGTCCTGACTATGTCAAAGACAAGACAAGAAGAAATGGGTTATGTATGACACTATATGCTCCTAGATGTGATTAAAACAAAACAGAACATATCAAACATGGGGGTTGTTACAAAAGCTCTCAGCTACATCGTAAAGAGCACCTGATCTCAACAGCTTCCTCCATTCAAATTCTGCCATTTTTCCAGGATACTCTAACTGATGGAATATACAATAAAGAAAAATCTTTTGTCACAAAATTAAAGTGGTGAATGAAAGAAGCAGCACCTGCATGTAAATTGGATTTTAAGAAAACACTACACTACAAACTTATCTCTGTAAAATTTAATAATTCTTTTCTCAGAGCATATCAACAGCATCTTATCTAATGTTTGATGCTATTTTAGTAAAAGGACAGGAATCAGCAAAAATATCCTTTCTTGGTCAGAGCTTACTGGAAAGAGCTTCTAGCCTTCTACTATGTCACCCACAGCAAAGGTGGTAAGAGCAGATTCAGAATTAAGTGAAGGACTACGAAGAAACAAGCACCAAACCACATGAACATAGCCACCACAAATTAGCTATACATCCCGGATGAACTTTATGACTTGAATTCACGGTGTGATAAAGACCCAAGCTTCCTCTAAGTTCTAACAAATTATTAGCGCTTAGAAGATAGATAGACAAGAGTATGCCAAGAGAAGTAATTTCAAATAATGCTCGACTTCTGATAGAGCTCTCAATTTACCCACATCTTATTATAAAATGCTTTTTTTTTTTGGTTTTAATTAAATAGGATCTTATCACAAAATGCTCTGTTCATAAAGCAGTAAAAATTATAATCCTAGCTGATTTTCTTAAAGATGTTCAGGTGGATGGGACAGGACCTATCCTGAACAAAGAATACTACACATAACAGATAGACAAATATGAATTCATGTAGACAAAAATGATCATGACTTTCAGCATAAAAAGGACAAAAAACAAATAATTGTCCAGAATCCTAACAAGTCATCTAAACTTTCCATTTCGATATGTTTTAATAAAGTGCATGTAATCATCAGCAAGGAAATTGATGTGTTGCACAAATCATAAAGTATAACGCTGAGCAAGCATGATACCCTAACTTTCTTTGTGGTCAAAAGATGCTGCAAACCCATAAAATTGCCTCTTTTAAAAAGACCTAGGAAGTTCAATTACTTACCAACTCAGGTACGTAATCTACTCCTCGTTTCACCTTCAAGCTCATGATCTTGAACTTTACCTTGCTTTTTTGGTCCACAGGCTTTTCGTTGTTCTCAGGGTGCTCCACAAACTTGAAGACTATTGTTTAGACACACAGTCCACATCTAAGTTGATATTTTTCATTTAAAAGAAAAAAAAAAGGAACAGTGGAAACAAGGAAACTTAGGAAACCAATTACCAGTGGCAATAACACTTTCACCGGGTTCGAGAATGCCTCCAGGAGGTCGCATGTAGCAGCTCTTTGGTGCAGTAGTTTGAAACTAAAATGCAAAAGGAAGAATTAGGAAAAATAAGTTAAGGAAATATCAAAGGCTTACACCACCAGTCATATGGAGTGACAATCACAAACAAAACCTCCATATTACAACTACAACAAATATGCTTCAATCTCAAACTAGACGAGGTCAGCTATACCTATGTACAGAAACACCATTAGAAATTTTTGAATTGAAGATTCTGGTAAGCTGCATCGTGAGTTAAGAACTAAGACAAAAGTTATGAACAAAAGATATGTAAACTTATCAAAATGTCCTTTAATCTTATTGTCTTAAGCATATCATGTGAAAAACTGAACTTAACAAATTGCCGAAAAAGGAAAGTTAGACAAATAAATTAAAATAGAGGAAAGTATTAAGCAAGGACCCTTTTGCAACGTCAATGTACTTCGTATTCCTTTCATTAGCTAATCTTTTGGTTTATTCTTTTGACCATTAAAAAGTAGAAGAGACTCATTTTATGTACGAATTGGGAAATGAGCTACAGCAAAGAGTAACGGGAACAATTTGAAAGTAAATGCTATTGGTTCAAATCATTAACCACACAAAAGATCCAGAAATGGGAAAATCATTAGGAAATTAATGATAGCCATCCACTACTCAATGCCTTTTTCATCTGATAGCTGCAAACACTTGGCACAGTTAACAGGCCGCATACACTAAAAGAGATTTCTAAAAACTAAAGAGCTCACGAGGGCAAATTATTAGAGCTGATTTCTCTAGTTGCTCAACTAACAATTCTTATCTCAGAAAGTTCCCAATTTTCTCCAACAAAGAGGTGACTTTCTGAGATTATAATTATTAGTATATCAACCATGAATTATCACGGAAAGGATCCTTATATAAATTACCTTAAATGCAACATAAGATTTGCTAGTGTTCTTAATTTTAACAGCACTCTTCACCTGCTTTCCAGGTTCATCTGCCAAACAAAAAATAAAATTTAAAAGGTAGAAGCAGAGCACAATTCCTCCAATTTTTAACCCGAAATTATAAGACCTAAAAAACCGGAAATTATTGACTAGAAAAGGTAAAATAAGCAAAGTCAATTTAGTCAACTGCGAAGTAACCGGACGTACAAGGGAAGTAGAGATTGTTAGCTGGATCGAGCCTCAGCCTGCGTCGAGCCGGAAGCAGTGATCTAGCAACGGAGCTAACGGATGTAGAAGCACGAGAGCTGTTAGATCCGACGCCGTTTTGGTGACTGTGATTCTGAGAGTGAAGATTCTGCGTAGACGACGAAGAGGAAGAAGTAGTTCCTGATTGCCAGAGAGGACAGAGCTTCCAGAGCTTTCCGTCGGAGTTATGTGACTTGTGGTGGTCGGCGATGGCCATAGGGCGGAATTCAGGCCGGAATCTGGTGTAGTTTTCCGACGGTAAGTTGCAATTTTCCGGTGACAAAAATTAGGGCAGCTTGTAATTGTCCTTAGTGAGGAAACTCTTTCACGACGTTGACTATATGTTTTGAAGGTCTGCGGGAATTTGTTTTATTTATGTAATTCGTGCATTTATTAATATATAAGATAAGTGAACCGAGATTGAAATAATTAATTTTGTAAAAAATTAATTTACTTTATTTTAAATTAAAATGATTTGAATTTGCGAAACTAGCTTTTAATGTGAGGTAACAAGAATTTTATAGGTGAAATAAAGTTAGGTTAAAAAAGCGGAAGTAATTAGACTTTAGATTTTGAATTTATTGAATACATGATTCTACGTAAAAGAAGTCAATGGTTATGATTTGGGATCAACATGGTATGATATTAAAAATTTTGATTCAATTATTATAATTTTTAATTTTTTAAAATATAAATATTATTTCCTTCATTTTATTTTATGTGATAACTTGACATGGCATTTAAGAAAAAAAGAAAAATTTTTAAAATTTATGATTTAAAATCATTCTTAGATATTTGTGTGGTTGAAATTTTTTCATTAAGATAAAAAATTTTAAAGATAATTTTTTTTCAATCTAAATAAGATGACACTCTTTTTTGAACATATCAAAAAAGAAATCCAAAAAAGAAAATGTGACACATAAAATAGGAGAGAGAGTATTATAATATCAAATTAATTTGGTATAATTTGATATTCTAAAAGTTTGATTATATTTGGTGTGTACAAAATGTTATTACAATTTATGTGGTAGAGGTCGAGGGCTAGCTAGCTATTAATGGCATTGTCTCTTATTCTTTATTATATATTATACTACTACTTATTATTTCGTTTATTTTGTATTTTGCTATTTTTATTACTAGTATAATTTTGTCCATTTTATCAATATTCAAAATATAACCCAATGTTTTCTATTTGAAGATAAGAGTACAGCACTATTCATCCATCAACATCCTGTAACAATATTTGCAGCTGATAGAAGAGGAAAGTGTACAGAAACAAGCGCGTTTTCGGATTTCAAATCACAGTTTTTAAGTGCATTTTCTTTTTGTTTTCACGTCCGCTGGCACCATTAATTAGTCGAAAATTTTAGTGTAACGTTACGTTTTTTAAATTTAATTTGACTAATTTTTAATATTAAATAATTAAATTTTGAAATAAAAATTTAAATATTAAAAAATCAATAGGATGAAAAAATAGTAGGCCAGTGCATGATATTGAATCCCTGCATCAACTCTTTAGATATAAGATGTTTGAATAATTTTTACTTTATCAGTTAATTTTTAAAGTTGAATTAAGTCCAAATTTCATTTCGTTATACTGTTATTAAAGTTAGATATTTTTCCTCAATTCTTAATATATTCGATATTGAATCATCATATAATATAGTTACGAGTTGAGTGATGGAACCTGAATAATAACTAAAGGGGTGCAAAATTTGAAAATAGATACACAAACTAATTTAAAGAGGTTTGATGTTTATTACGTATATATAAAAAAATAATTTTTTTTTTATGATTTTGAATAATATTCATTTCACGGGCTAGCTTTTGATTAAATAAATTCCAAGTTCCATTTCTTAATGTGGTCAAAGTCAATGCATGTGCACGATTGAAAGAGATTTCATTTCCCACACATTCTTCCTCACCTTTTGGCACGTAAAAAGGAGTAACAAAAAGTTTTCAACTTGAAGTAGTACTATTATTTAAGTCGTTTAGGTAGTAAATATTTATTTTTCAACTACTTAATTCAATGTTGACTTCTCTTCTGCATTTCAAATGGACTTTGTTAGCGTTTTACATGGCCACAAGATCCCAATATTCTAAAATCCCTTCCTCGCGGAAAAATAATAATGCAGAGATTAGTAATGCAGGAATAAATAATACACAGATTAATTATGTAGAAATTAATAATATTGAGATTATTTTTTATCTCGTATTTGATTTATTACTTCTCAGCTAATCATATGGTTGATCAAAAATATTCATTTTCAATTATATCCTTAAATTATTATTGGATATTATATTTCATGTAATTGAGTCAAGTAGATAATTGCTGGAGATTTTTTTTTGTAGTCTTCTAACTAGCTTAGAGAAAAACAAATTTGTTATCATGTTTTCTACTTAATTTCTCACTTGAGTTATTTGAAGATAAATCAGGGAAAGAAATAATTAAAAGAATTTGAGGGGATTGAGGGATAATTTGGTCATTTAGGGAGCTTACCAAGGATTTTTAAACCTTGGATTAGCTATCCCTCTATTTTCTAGTGATAAAATGATACCATAAATGAGATATAACTGATTCATGGGTTAAATAAAATAAAATAACGAAACAATAATTTAGTTAAATTATTCAAAAATTAGACTATTTTATATGATACATCCTATCAAATATGCTTGAAGTACTAATAAAGTTTTGTTGCTATAAGATAATTATGACAAAGTTATCTTTGAACTTGAATTACACAAACGTTTTTGCTTTAAATGTAAAATTTAATTGATTCAAATCAATAAAAGACATTTAATTTAATGAATAAGAGTTGATTTTCCTTACAAACAAACATATTAAAACATGTGTGTCACTAATGGAAAGTTCACCACATATACGTGCGAGATGAAGAATGATTAGTTAAATATTTTTTATTAAAAATATATATAACTTTATAAATAAAATTTTAAAAATAATATATATATATATATATATATATATATAAATTTTATTATTATTTACTAAAATTATAAAAATATTATTTTCCCCAATATTGCTCAGGGGACAATAACATGAGTAAACAGCAAATGTGAAATGGCAGGGTATCTGCTAGTAGGAAATATGACAAATATTGTAATCATAGCGCACACCTACTTGTTACTAATGTTACCAATAAATTTCATAATATATTTTCGAACATTAATTTCGACTTTAAATACCCGTGACTTTTATTTTTTTTTTCAAACTTTTAGTAAGAATTTTCGATTCATTTTAACTTAGGTTCTGTTTGGCAACAAATATATTTGAAAAAGATCAAGAATTAGTATTTTGTCATATAATTTAACATTACTTGACAAACATTCTAAGTTCTCAAGTTCTAGAAAGAACTAGAATGTGAACCAAATTTAGTATTTGAGAATTTTTAAATATTTAAAAATTATTCCAAACTTTTATATTTTATTAAAAAGTCTGTCATTTATAGTTTTGAACTAAATTTCAATCTTAGTTTAATTTGTTATACAAAATTTATGCCATTATATACATATTTTATACTCCTTTCGTTACATTTCATGTGACATCCTTTGACTTGACACAGTGTTTAAGAAAGAAATAAAAACTTTTGAGACTTGTAGTTAAAATAATTCTTAGATATTTTGAGGTTGCAATTCATTTCATTAAAGGTAAAAAGAGATATTTTAAAGTTAAATTATTTTCAATTAAAGTAAGATAATATTTTTGTAAACGGAATAAAAAGAAAATAGTGCCACATAATATAGGACAGAGGGAGTATAAAGTTTTATTCGAACTTGGTCTTCGAAGTCACTTTCACTTATAAGTAAAAATAATAATTTTCGTGTATAAATTAAAGGTACTTTCTTTTTGTTTTCTTCCACTTTTATCAAATTCATAGTAGTTATGTTGATTGTGATAACTTTTCACGGAACATGTTTATTACAAAATTATAAATATTTTAAAAACTTATGCATGTAAATCATATTTTTAAAAAAAGACAGATATTTCTCTTAAAATCTATCTGATCAGATGTACAGTAAAACTTCACCAGACACACCTAAAAGTAACTTGCAAAAAAAATCTTGATACATTAAATTCTCATTATGTACAAATTCAAAGAAGTCCAATAACAAAAAGCTATAATGCAACCTTACTCTACAAATGATGCAAATAAAGAATATGAAAGCAACTTTGATGGATTTTCTAGTGAAGGAATTTAAAAGAGGGAATAATAATTGTTACCAAAATATTTGGTGGATAATTAAAGAGTGAGGTGGTTGAGTTAAAAACATTTAAATTTGTGGGCTATGTTTGTTGGTATAGGTTAGTTGGATGGTAGGAATTAATTAGGTAATTAAACAACACTTTTCATCTGACTTTGACCTCCCCCATTCTTCATTCCCTCAAGATTACCATCTATTTTTACTTTCTACTAATTTAAAAATAATTAAAAATAGATAGTACCTACTTTTAACTCAAATTATTTTTTAACGCATCGATTAACTTATCTATTTATTCACTTAATTTATTGTGATATTTCGAGATTATATTATAAGAAGTCAGTTAAAAGTAAGTTATTTTGAGATTAACTATTTGAGAATAAATTATTTGAGATAAGTTATCCCATTACGTGGATGAAATATCTTATCCCATATGCATAGCTAAAGTATAAATGATGGGTTAAATAATTTCATTATTATGCAATACTTTCAATCAAATATAAAATAAAATAATTTTATTATTTTATTCTAAAATTATTATACACTATACCGCATATTAACCAACTCCTATAACATTACTACAAAAATTGAGAATAAGGTAAACCACCTTTAGGGAATTGAAAAAAGGAAAATGGACATCATTGTTAACTTGTTATGGCATTTTCCTCAATTATCTTTTCTTTAACGCAAAACATGAAGAGAATTTTATTTTTAAAATTTAAAGTAATTTAGAATTGATCAAAATTAAATAATTAGCTTTACTTTATGTATAATCAAATATAATTCATATAGTAAAATTATATTATATTTTTTAAATATATTATTTATATATATTGTATAATTAATATATATTTACTCTGAATTGACAAACTTTATTATATAATCGTTTTATACTTTATATCAATTTTAACTATTTTTTATAAAAGTAAAACTAAAACTAAAAACATGACTGTATTTATGCTAAATTTATTATTTTATTACATGCATTTTAAAATTAACCCTTAATAAAATATTTAAATATATCGATCCCTATTTCTCACATAAACGAATATAGATATTTTATATCAATCTCTATTGCTCACATAAATGAATACAATTTTTCAATAGTACTACTTTTTTTTTCGATTAACTTGAATGTTCATTTTACTTTATGATAAAATGTGCCTATATAAAACATACATCTTGTACTAAATAAATGTGTCACATTAAATATCAAATTTATTTATGATGTAATATACACAATCTATGAAAATAAAATTTTATCAAAAATTTTGTTTAATTGGCATAAGATTATATTCATCTATTATCGATACATTACATCGAAAACGAGCTGATCATATAAATTTAAGTAAATAACACTAAAATCTGACAGTACTTGGACCCCAACAGCTGAGATCTATAACTTTACTCAACGTCTCTTCAGTTTTCCTCAATTTCTCGCCGGGGAAGACCGCCGGAGAAGAAGCTGCCGGAGCCGCCGACGAGAATCTCCGAACCGAGGTACTATTAGAAGCAATTAAATTAGTTTTTGCATAGTGATGAATCGATCTCAAAGCGTAATTCCATCTGGCAAATCCTTGATCCTTTAATGCTTCTACTGCTCCAATACTTGCTGCTACGATCCATGCCGATCCCTTTGCTGCTGCTGCATTCATTTTTTTTTGAGAAAAATTAAAAATATATGAGTTTTTGTGGGTTAATTTGAGGGCGAAATTAGAGGTTAGTTGTGTGAGTATATATATAATGGAGGAAATGGAAATGGGAATAGTGAAACTAGAGGCGGATTTGCCGATAGTTTTGGAAAACATCCACAGTTTGCATAATCTAATTAATTAATTAAATGAGGAAACTAATTAGTGTGGTAATTGAGGATTAGTGTGGTAATTTAGAACAGTTTAATTAAAAAGGTTTTTAAAAACCAGGGCAGCTTGGCACGTGGAAACATTTTCTTTTTTTCTTTTAAAGTCAGTTTCCTGGTTCAGTAAGCCCACGGATTTTGCACTCATGGGTTGTTTACTTGTTCAGTTGTTCGGTTCAAATTTTGAGAACTTTTAATTTATGAATTTTAGATTATAGTAATTTTAAATATTATTTTCAATTAAATACCAATAGATAAATTAAGAAAAAAATATAAATCAATTAAAACGAGGAGGTAATGAAACAGTAATTAGATTTTCTAAAATAGTATTAGGAGCATGGTAAAATTAAATTCAATCGATTCAATTCGTCCGGTCCATTTAAGTTGAGGCAAGTTATTGACTCATTCATTGATTAGCTCTAACTTATTTCAACCCATTAAAAGATTAAGTTGATATGTAATTCAAATTGACTAAAAATAAATCTTTTCAAGGTATTTTTAATTTTTTAAAAAAAGAATTTGATATGCTATATATGAACATAATAAAGATTTTTTTATTAGGTATTGAAATATTATAAAAGAATAAATAAATAAAATAATAAAAACTTAGTAACAACTAGATTAGATTGAGTTGAGTCTTGTTTTATTTTATAACTTATTTTGATCCAAACAAATTTTGATTGGGTTGATCTTGACCCATTATAATCTGTCTAAATTTGACTCAACCGCCCAATTGTCATCACCAATTAAGAGTGATGAATTACACCCAATTCCTAAAAGATGTGGTTTATTGCTCAATAAAATAAGTTAACGATAACAAAGTCTCAAGTTCAAAGTTTTATTAGAAATAAAATTATGTAATTTCTTTTTATTTGTCAAAATTTTGATGCATACAATTAGGCGATGTAATTATTGATTAAAAGTAGCAGAAATTTCATAATATTAACTGAGATGTCTTCAAAGTACCAGAAACACAAAATTATCTGTTGGGTTGAATAATATGGGTATTTTGGTGCTCATGGAATCTTGTTCCTCAACGTAGTATTTTGATGGATACAGTTACACACCGCCCACCAACCATTTAGGTGGCACTAATAAGATCCAGCTGTTTTTCTAAGTATGTGGCCCCAATTAAAACATGAGTTTAATTAGTCAATTTACTGATGAACAACAAAAACAATATCAAGACGAGTGAAGTTACTAAGTCTCCGTGCGCATCGACTTAATGAGCATTAGGATATACTTTCTCCGTCTAACAATAATTGTTCACCATTGACTTGACACTAATTTTATCAAATCATCATTCAGATATGGTAATACAATATCTTGAAAAATACAATAAAAAAATAACAATAATTAACAATAAGGATAAAATTAGGAATAAGTGTTACTAGGATTAACCGTGTATTTGTATCTGGTGTTATTATTATTCGTCTTATATGTGTTACTTTTATTTGCATTTATGTATTTCTACTATATGTCTGGTATCTTCTACTTTTACAGCTTGACATTTTTGAGACGAGGTCTTTCGAAAACAATGTTTTTATCTCAATGAGGTAGTGGTAAGGTCTTTGTACATCTTACCTCCCCAGACATCACTTCCGGGATTCTGCTGAGGTTGTTATTGTTATTGTTGTGTAAAATTATTACTTGATTTTATAAAGTAAACAAGTATCGTAGGATATGTATTTTTAGTAAAGTGGACAAGTAAAGATAGACGGAAGGAGTATATTTTTCTTGAGAAATTTGAGAAGAGGTGGAGATAAGGGGACACAAACCTTTTTGGATCTGCAAACAATCATATAACTCATTGATAAATTGTTCCTTCAGAGAATTAAAAACATGATTGAGTGCAGCGTAGATGAAAAATGAGAAAATGCTCAAATACTGAAATTCTCAAATATGTCATCAACGCTGCACTCAATGATGTTTCTAAACACTCTGTAATATTTCTGGGAAATCTTATTTCGCAGCCACACTTTCCGCTTCCTTTTATCTTAGTCCAACCTGCTAATCTTTTTTTATTAGTAGGACAATTGAAGTACGTTGGAATTTTTGGAGTAGTACATTTGAATACGAATATTTTCGTACTTCTAACTTTCGCTCTCTCTCAGATTGTACTTGACTCTACTACCTATTTGCAGTTGTCCTTGAAGTTGTACTGGACAATTTGTACTGCTGCTACTGGAAATCCACTAATTTCTTCATTCAATCCAGCTGTTTTACGAGCTAGAAAAACCATCTCTTATTGTAGTTTGACAAGGTAACAGCCCAACACAAAATGGCCAATGGCTATTCTGCATTTGTGTTTCTCCAGGACTATGGGTTCCAAAATTTGGTGTGAAGCCTAAGGTGGAGACATGTCAGTCATATCCCATCTAAGTGTTGTTAACATACAATATAGGTGCTGATTTTCTCTCTAGTAGTCTATGCTACAAACTGTAGCTCTCAATCTAAACCAATTGATGTTTGAAAATATCTCTAAAAACTATAGGAATTGTGGTTGGTATTTAAACTGAACAATATTAGATCAGTTGCCACATCTTTTCATGTGGACACCTATATTCACTCTATATCTCTACATATCAATCACACATAAATATGCCTATTGAACAATCAATAAAAACCACGACCATTTAAAATTAAAAAACAAAACAGGAAAAAGTAAACAGAGGAGGTAAAAAAAATGAATCTATTAAAACAGAGTACAACACAATGATCTCTACATGTATGGAGGAAAAATCTTTCAAAATTCAGGTCCTAAAGAAGTTTGTCTAAGATCCAAGGCATGTTATGAGAGACATTTGTTGTATGTATTCAACCTGCTTAACAAATGGCAATTGCAAGCTGACTCCAGGAGTTGCTTGGTCCTGCATGCATATCCCAACATTTAATCCTGCTCCGAGATCTCCATTGCTCAACTCTCCAGTCTTTCAAAAAAGTAGAGGTATCCCATGTCCATAGGAGGATTTTTTGAGACCCCAACTTTTTCATCATTGAAAATCACCCACCGACCGTCTTTGTAAATATGAGCGACATAATGGCCACAGTGGGTAGATGTGCCGATGTGGCTCACAAATCCAAGGAGCTTGTATCCTGTTTATTATCCAAGAAACACTTGGTCAGACCCAAGTGGCATGAAATAATACAAGTAGTAAACCCAAATCTCACTATCAAGGATCGTTATTTTGCATGGGATGAAATACATGATACAATTTAAGTATTCAGGCCCTTTAAAAGGGAACCTCTATCATCACAAGACCTTGGGTGGGTTAGTTCATGTCCCATTAGTCCTCAGTGATTCAAAACAAATAGAGACAAATTTTCTCTAAAAGAGTACAAATGTCAACACTGCAAAACCAAAGAAGCAGGACCCATAAATAGATTGACTTTGTCCTGAAATTAATTTGCAGCCCTTGACAGGAAAATGGTTTTAATGAAAGCAACCTGTGCCCCCTTTAACCAAACAAAAATTCCTGTTTCCAGATGAGAACTTAGAAGTTCAGATCAACAAAAGCATATAAGGGCATCTATCTTGCCCATTTCCGACCACCAGAAAGTAAGAAAGTAAGAAACCGTGGTATGGAATTATGAAAGAATCCTCCAGTCAGACCAACCATTAGTCAGAGCGAGACAGCTAGGCGCAAAAAGTTCGAAACCGTTGTTGCCCCTTGGAGGAGAAAGGGGGAAGAGGTAAAAAGAGCAAATAAATCACGAGGAGGAGGAAAAACAAACCTAATTCTAACCACACAAGTGGTAATAAAGAATTTTGAAAGGAGACCCAGGAGGAAACTACGCTCAAGTATGAGTGACAGAAAAATTAGACTGTACATATAGCATTCCACTTCTAAAATCCATGACCAAGAAGATTAAGCCCATGAGAAGGTGAATCTATATTGGAAGCATAACAAAAGCTTCAGCAGAACTAGCACACCACTCTATATATAATCCTAACACCAAGCTGATTTAGCAGGATCAGAAATATGGAGCTGAAGAAAATATTACCGTAGTAATACACTAGAGAGGATCTTTACCTACACCACTTAGAAAAGGCTAATGTCTTTTGCCTCAGATATTTGTTAAGAATATATCATCAGATCTACATAAAACAACAGAGCTGTACCATCAACTAGTAGAATCAGAGGATAGGAAACTTACTTCCTCCTCCATCAGGCAACAAGGGATCTACTGCAGCTCCAATACTAGTAGTAGCATCCATGTCTGATGCAGTATTAGCGCTAGGGTTGCTGAATATCCATTCAGTAGCTTTTTCAACATCACCTCCCTGTGAACAGATAGAAATAAGGAAAGGACAAACATAATGCTATCAGCAGTGAAGAGCAAGCGAGGAAGCTAGCAGTAAATAGTAAACACCAGGAGAAGTAAGATATTTACCGATTCTTTCAGGGCCTTACGAGCAAGTTTATCTTCAAAACCAAAGGAAACCAGCGTATCAACTTTAGATTGATCAATGGCAGGATTTTGCACGTTTTCTGATATAGGAGCATCAATATCTAGGAAGAAAATATTCATCAATATACCCTGTATATTGGCAAGAAATGTGGGTAACCCCCGCTTGAAAGGAAACATTAAAGACTACCTGGATCATTCATGTGATTAAGTAACCAATCCATTGCCGCCTCTACTCCACTGTTGGAGGTATTGATTGCAGCCTTCTGACAATGAAGTTGACTAAATCCCATTGAAACAAGTTGTGCAACAATATCATTGTCAGGCAGAAGTTTTGTTGACTGCTCACCATCTCCGGCAGCTGTTCATGGAAAAGTAATTGAAAGATAGCATTCAGTACTTGCAAAAACATAACCCAAAAGTTTCAAACCCTGAAGGAACTTGGCATACAAGTAGCACCTATAGCTAAAACTTCTGATGTTAATTTATGTGATGACCATACACCCACTAAAAAGCTGCTAAGACAATCATCCCCAAGCTTGCAGATCCCCCAGAATTGGAACCATTAGTTGGAGAGTGAGTAGCAACACTAATTTACTCGCTTAATAAAAGCGACTATTGCTTAGACCAAGAATTAGATTAAATAGCGACTGGAATTCTATTTCATGAATTATGAATTTCTGAGGCATACACTGACAGTTAAAAATGGATCTATGCATACACAATTTCATCCAGTCGCTACTCCCATTCATATAGAAAAACTAGAACATAGCAAATATCACTTGCAAAATACTATAACATATTGAACATGTTAAAGTTTACTGCATAACAAAAACAATTGACCAGAAAGTCAAAAGAAAAATTGAATAAGATGCCAAATCATTTTTACATGTATCATCAGACAGATAAGATAAATAAGGCCAAGCTAATTTTTTTAATTTATCTTTTTAAATTGTAGGCTAAGTGTGCTCAGTGTTACGTAAACAGACACAACCTGATTAAGCCATTCACAGATTGGCTGAGAGAAAACAATGCAAGCTAAAGAGCAAATCTTATGATTCAGAAATAAAACACTTGCAATGTGCAGATAGAAACAATATCCTTGAATACAGACAAATGAGGTATCACAAACTACAAAAAAAAAAAAAAAGTATCTCGCTCATATTGTGCGTCTTCCACGCCCAAAAGAAAATAAATGTTTTTTATGAGAAGGATCGCACGCAATTACATTTATTTCCAAAAAGGGTTTTGCCGCACTTTTTCTTCTCTCAGATTGCCAAGACTTCATGTCCTCATCATTCAAGTATAAAATTGAGTAGCTACAAAGGGGACACAAGGCAGAAAACAAGTTCTATGACAAACCAGATAGACATGCTTATAAATTGGGCTGAAATGGAAGAAATTCTCTGCAAGATCACTATAAATTTAGTAAAAGACGAGGAGATTCATACCACTGTCAGGCAACAGCTCTTCTCCAGGTTGAATACCATTACTTCGCATGCTACTAATGTCAATCGTTTCAGGGACATCTATGTAGACATCTAGAAGGACCATCACAGAAAAAGATTAGCAATTTAACAAGATAAACTACACTCATTAGAATTATATGGTAAAGAAAAAGCTACATACCAAGCTTCTTTGGCACCCAACCTTCCTCCATAACAAATTTCCGCATGTGCAAAACCAGATAATCTGGAAAA
The DNA here is from genome assembly GCA_026153255.1 of Solanum medicagineum. Lineage (NCBI taxonomy): Eukaryota > Viridiplantae > Streptophyta > Magnoliopsida > Solanales > Solanaceae > Solanum > Solanum medicagineum. Next base: position 13,390,738 of record JAPFFP010000099.1, read on the forward strand.
GAAGTCAAACCTGCAGTTCTATTTACAAATAAAATTAAATAAGATAAAAAGAGCAGCCTCATCAGGTATGACGGTCAAGCAAATAGATAAAACTGACAGACACTAGCCATCCCCAGAGACGAGACATCTATAATTTCTACAACCAACTGTGTAAGAAGTATAGAAGCTAAAAGGACAAAGGTACTAGGCCCTACTAAAACAACAGATGAAATGCAGGTACTGTGCAAGAAGTATAGAAGCTAAAAAGACAAGGTACTAGGCCCTACTAAAACAACAGATGAAATGCAGGTAAACTAAAAGTTGAGATGCCACAAGCAGAACAAGAGGAAATTTTGAAGTTACAACTTCATAGGGGAGAATAATAAGATTACTTGATTGCTGTTGTCCTAGCCATTAAAGCTGTGCTGTAGAAATCATGCACCTCCTCAGGAGCGGAAAAACAATCTAGGCAATCCTTCAATGACACTCTAGGGCGAACAACTTCATCAGCAGACCTGCAAAACCCAAAGATTTAGCCGAAGCACATCAAAGGCAAGCATGTATTAGTCACTCAAACTCACAGTTCTTTTCCTTCTGCAGCTCTCTCAGCCTTCAACTTTTGAAATTCTGCCAGCTCTTCTGGAATTTCATACAAAACAAAACATCAGAACATAGGCAATATTGAAACTGAATTACTTATTAATATCAAGCTGTGCTGAAATTTTGTAATGAACAAAATATAAGAAAAAGGCAGGAAAACAAGAATTAGATAAAACAGAAAACTCACTTTTATTTACAGCCTTCTCCAAAGGAATATTAAGTGAGAGAATATAATCATTCCTTCTGTTGTAAGTCACTTTGCCTGAGGAACATTGGAGGCGTTCTTCAATACCAAACTTGAAGCTCCTCGACGGATCCAAATCAGGTGTCCCAGAGTTTATCCGCTCAACTTGATCAATAAAATGAAGGAAGAACTCTAGCGCATCCTAGACATAAGTTGCTATCAATAAACCACAAGAATAGCCATGGCAATGACAACAAACTAAAATAAACATGATTGCAAGACAGAATAATGCACAACATTTCTGACTGCAATGGTGGCAGACAAAATTGAAAAGAAAATCCCAAGGGTTGATGTAAGGATCAACTTAACACTAAATCAGCTGGATGGAAAAAGAGCTCAAATGTCCTGTACGGTGTGAAAGCAGTACCAAGAAATTGTCGGACTTCTTTTAGTAAGGAAGCATTATCATTCATCCTTTAATCTAATAATCTTAAATTAAAAGCAATCGTCTGGGAATAGAGGATTCCAAGAATGTCAGTGTACCTGTTGTCGCATTGTTGAAAATTCAGGGTGACTAGCAGCTATTAATGACTTGAACATTCGAGGACGGATACCCTCCTGTTTCTGAAAAGTGATGAGAACAAGTGCTTATAAGAAGAGGAAATGGATAGAAATGAAAAAGACATGCTATGAAAAGAGAAAAAAGGAACTCATATGAGTTGAGTGTTAAATTATGTCCCCAAGTAATGAGAAGCATTTCTTAATGCATGACAAGTTAAATAAAAACTCCTCAAAATTATTTTACAAAATATTTTAACATGTTGTCAATGAAACAGATACCGGTAGGGGTGTGCATCGGTCGGTTCGGCTCGATTTTGTACATTATTGGTTCGGTTTATCGGTTTTCGATTTCTAAATATGCTAAACCAATAAGAAATCAATAAAATAATTTTTATCGGTTTTTGATTTATCGGTTTTATGTCCTTAACGGTTCGATTTTCGGTTTACCCGATAAGAATGATAATGAGAATTTGCATTAATAAAAAGCAGATAAAGTACGAAACTATATTTACAAACTTGCAAAAGTTATAATTAGTTAATTACAAACTAAAATACTAAAGTGGACAACTAATCACTTAAGTAACATAAAGATTAAAGTATGTAAAGTATTGCTATAGTGTCCTATTACTATTAAATTACTAATATTTAATATTTATGAAGGGGTAAAATAGTAAATCATTTAGTAAAAACCGATATCGAACCAATAACTCAATAATCTTTTTTTTTTTTCAAAACCATTAAAAACTTGATAACCTAATAACCCAATAACAATTAGCAATAACGTTTTTATCGGTTTGGTTTATTGGTCGGTTCGATTTTTGCACACCCCTAGATACCGAAACTTCTCTCTGTCTCTGTGTGTGCGCTAAGTGTTTGGGGTGGGGCGGGGTTGCAGCCAACTTCCACTTTTAAGGCGTTGTCATCAAATTCAAGGCAAAGTACATTTAATTACTACATGGACAAGTTTCTATAAAAATATTTTTATATAATGCTTGGATCTCTCTACACGTCCAGCATGAAAATGCAATCATAGGAGAAAAGTTTACCTCTGAGCTAGCTGCATTAGCAGTCTTATCCTTCTGAATCACCAATAAATTAAATATAAGTCACAATTGGTTTTAAAAAAAGTAAAAAAAAAGAAAAAAAAAAAGAAGAAACAAAAAGGAACGAAATGCCTTCACACATACCTCCAGAACAGGCCCTGAATATTTACCAGAAAGCAAGCCATGCGCCAGCTTGGTTCTGCCAAAATATAGGTCAGCCGTCAACAAGTTGAGCACATAAGCAAAATTCATAATAATAGCTGCTATAATGAAATATCTACCAAAAAGGCTCTGCTACAGATGTTTATACTAAACAACTATGCCACAATTCCAAAGTAGTTGCGTTAGCTACTCAAGTCAACAACTAGGGATTAGTATGCATTTTTGGACCAGAAAATTCAGCTAACTGAAGAACTCTTAACATAATAAGTATCGTACAGCCTGAATTGCAGTTACAGAGTATTGAACAAAACCTGTTAGATGCCCCTCCTGATAAAGACATTAAAAAGAAAAGAAAAAAAGAGAGAAAGAAGGTTGGGGGGTTGGTATCATTCATCAAGCAAATACGCTTTGCTGAATATGAATATCTTCTCAAAATTATTCATTACAAAACCCTAATGGAGCAATTCAGTTTCAAAATGAATGAAGTGTGTACAGTGACTAGTTTCCTGTAACAATGAGAAACATAAGCGCAACTCAGTATCTAACATGCCATGTTTTGTTAAACAGAGCACTTTTGCTGCAGCAGCGTGCACAGCTAATGGAATAGCTTAGTTGATAAGTAATGAAAATGGTTAACTGGTAAATGAACAATGAGAAATGAAAGCACAACTCAGTATCAAACATGCCATGTTTTATTGAACAGAATATTTTGCTGTGGCAGAGTGCACAGCTATGGGAATAGATAGTTGGTAAGTAATGTAAACGGTAAACTGGTAAATGAAGAGATCCAAGTTACTCACAGCTGCATGTTAAGGTCTACAGTCGGATCAGCAGGAGCCATAGTAAAAGCTTCTTTCAGATGTTGATCCAAATAGTATCTGACAAGGATATCACCGTCAGATGTTAAGATGTAAAAATGACAGAAATCTAAAACCATTTCAACTTAAATGCCACTTTTCTTCAATTAATCAACATCAAATATATTTTCACAAGTATATTATCTTACCTTGCACAAAAGGAACGTGTTGAGAACATAACCTGCATTGTAGCAGCCAAGTAGCAACTGCAAGAACCGATATATGAGACCCGAGAATTTCATATGTTCCTTCACTTGAATGAAGGAGATGCTATGTTGCCTAAGCAGCAGTAATAAAAGGTCACTCGCACCTGTTACCAAGATTGACTAATCCAGTGTAACCAGGTCCAAAAAGTGGTTCAACATCCTCACCCGTCTCTTGAATCCGGTTCCAATCAAAACTAATATTTTGATCTAGTTCTCTCTCAGCGGTTGTCATTTCAGTCTGGGAAAGCAAAAAGGATTAGTCATAATAGTAGGAAGAGAAGTATAATTGGTTTTCCACAAGAAATATTGAATAAGTGATAGCTCAATCACCTCAACTGACAATGATCACAAAGTAATGTAACCCATTAAAGGGTAATTTGAGTTAAATTTACATGGTATGAACTGCTGATAAGAGAAATCACAGAAAATTGAAAGAGCTCAAAAAAATCATCAATAGGCAAGAGAATGTCATTGTCATAGTTGGCATCTTGCTCAGATTTGGATGAGCAACTCCAGGTGAAAGACTCAAAAAATTGAGCTTACTTTGAGGCCCGACTATTATCCATAAGAAATATAGCAGAGTCGGGAATAAACATTAACATTTGGTTAGACTTTAGCCACGTGCATCAAGCATACTTCTTACAAGAGCAAATTCTAAGTAAATACTCAATGTCATCTATGCAGCTGCTAACCTTTTGCAAGGATGAGAAGTCGATACCAAAATGTGCCAGATGCTGTGCTAAAAGTGGGTCTACAACACTATCATCCTCTGGGTAGGAGTAAACATCTGAGCTGCCAAAGTTTGCAACAATTAGTAATCATTCAAGAAAAAAGCAGTAATGAAACTTATAAACAAGGTGCTATCACCAATGAAGTAACTGGTGCAAAGTCCAATTACAGGACCACACTGCTTTTTTAAAAAAAAAATCAGTTCCTTTCATTTGTAAAGCTAATGCACCCATGGTGGGTGGCTGGGCCACATTCCATTACCAGGATCTAACTATACAATTCTGCAAGGAACATCTAAAGCACTTGTACAGAGCAGGTCATACCAATTCCATGGTGATGAAGTTAGATAGAAAAAGATAGAGTGGGTGGGTGGATTGTCCACAATCTTGGGAACCTCCACCTTATACAAAAACTGGAAGTCCCTAAAATAAAGTCAAAACCAAACCACTTCCAGAATGACAATTTCAACAGCTCTGCAAGCTAATAAATTCAAACCCAATAACTAATACCTTCATTTGACTATAGGCTTAGAAAGATATGAATAAAGGCATTTTCATACTTGGGGAGCAACACAAGTCTTCAAAGCTCTCTTACTTTGAATGGCGACTGCAAGAAGGACTAATCTTTGTTGACCAAACAACCACAAAGTAACATCAATCACAAATCATGAACACAGCAACTTTGCAGTTAAAACAATAGAAGTACTTGTAGATGAACGGGGAACACTCAAAAAGCAAAAGAAACAAGATAGGTGGATGTTGTTGTCACGATCAACCAAAACAAAAAAGAAGAGTTACACCACAAATTCAGTCACCAAAAAAAAGAAAGTAAGAGTCAAGAAACAACTCTGGTCACCCAAAACAAAAAGAAGAGCTAAGCAGCAAGTTCAGTCAATCAAAACCTGGAGACAGCAGCATTTTTTAATTAAACATTTTCTGACATAAAGATTCAACTTATAAGATGGCATTACCTGCCCCCTCCAAATCAGCAGTTATGGTCCCAAGCTTTACAGCAAGTGGATAACCAGTTTCTCTGTAATGGTTAACAGCATGGTCATTACCACCAGTTCCATCCCAATTTTTCCTACCACATAGGATAGTTCCATCAGTTAGGTTCAGCCAAAGATTGTCCGTCTTATCACATTTTGCACATTTCCAGCCCGCAGGTGGAACAGCAACACCATTGTCCAGCTGTTGCAGATCCGTAGCATATTTACTGATAAGCTTCTTGTCAGCAGACCAGGAAGCAAGTTGCTCTTTTCTCTCAGCACCTTCAGCTAGCAAAATAGCATCAACAGCCAATCTAACCTGCAAATTTGTGATGAACATAAGCAATATTAAATGTTTCATGTTACTCTAAAAAAATTAGTGAAAGGATATTAAAAGAGTAAATTTACCTTCTCAGGCAATTCCACTGATGGGAAAGGAAGAGTGACATTATCAGGCAATATAACTATTTCATAAACTTCTTCGTACTGGGGTTCACTGCTGTCAAACCCTCCATCAAGACCTAGAAGGAGAAACACATAATCCAAGTCAATCTATCAACTAAGTTTCAATCCGAATTAGTAAGGATAGGCTTAACTCATCAAATGATAAACATCGAAAAATGCAAAATTTAAATGGGTCTTTATTATTCTTTTTTCTTTTTCGGCCTAGTTTTGGAAGCTTGTAGCTATACTAGATGTGATATGTTTTAAGTACCTATAGCCAAGAGAGTGGGTTTTTTGGATGGTCTATCTTCAGCACCTGCCTTCTTTGTCTGCGTTATATGCAAATAAACTGGGTTCCCAGTCTTCTCATAGTTCCAACCAACATAATCCCTTCCAAAGGCAAGAAAAGTACTCATATCAACAAACAGCCCGCCATCAGATTTCTGGAAATATAGCAACGAAAATGTTAGCTATTGTAGCTAAATCAAAAGCAACTGCTTCATAAGCGAAGATATATTTCCTAAATGAGCATTAGTGAACACAAATAGAAAAGATCAAAAAATAAGCCAGCATCGGCGTGGCATTTCATAGAGGCTATACAACAACAGCAACTACTACTACTAATATGTCAATCCCAAACTAGCTGTGATTGGCCATATGAATCCTCCATATCTAATCCGCTCTATTTTGAGGCTATACAACAACAGCAACTACTACTACTAATATGTCAATTCCAAACTAGCTGGGATGGTCATAGGAATCCTCTAAATCTATTCCGTTCTATTTTGAGTCTGTTCTACAACTTCATAGCCGCTTTAGCAAAACAAATCACTGACAGTGCTAATCAACCACAGGCTCTAATTAAATCGAAGTAAACAATATACCCTAGAAATAAACTCTTCACCTTGTGGAATCAATATGCACTGACCTTAAGAAAAATGGCACAAGGTTAAGAACTACAAGCTTGAAAATTGAGTCGAGGACGACTTCTATTTAGGACTAGTCATTAACTATGCGTATGAATCTTCTATATCTGATATTTGACTCCGTTCTACAACTTCGTAGCAGCTTTAGAAACAAACAAATCACTCGCAATACTACTAATCAACTGCAAGCTTCTAACCAAATCGGATTGAACTATAAACCCTAGCAGAAACTCGTAATCCCTGCCGGATTAACATCCAACTTCCGTTACAAAAAAAATGGAACAAGGATAAGAATTACAGCCTTGAAAAATGTGCCGGGCGACTCCAAGTAAACATCTACAATTGCAACAACTTGGAACAACGAAACAAGCGAATAATGAAGTAAAATTAGAGCGAAATGATTATTTCGGATAGGAATTGAAGATTACCGGAGTATCGAAAGAAATGCAGCACTCATGCTTGTAGATACGAGTAGTTGGCTCTGGAATCCGAACACGGGTGAGGTTCGATCGGAGAAGCTCCATAGGGTTCTTCGCAAATGGATTATTCAGTTACAATCGCCAAGAGCAAGAGATTCAATGAATTTTTACAAGGAGAAGAAGAAATGTGTATGTATTTATATGGATTCTTTGCTCAAATGTTCAGCAACCGCCTATCTCCCAAATTCCCAAATGAAGAAAGCGAGCTGAGGAGTATGGACTTTAGTTATGTACTACTACTAATAAAAACCTACTAAGCTTTCGTGCCTTGGTCAACATTGCATTTGATATTTCTAAACTTTGATTGATTTACATAATTTAATACTCCATTCGATTTAAAAATAATGATCTATTTTTCTTTTTAGTTTATTTAAAAAATAGCCTATTTTTTTGTTTAAGCAAAATTTTAGTTTCAACTTTTCACGTGATAGGTTAAAAACCACAAGATTAAAGGAAACTTTGGTATATTTAACATAGCTTTAATTTAAGACCGCAAGATTGAAAAATCTTATTTTTAAACTCCATACAAAGTCTAATAGGTCATTCATTTTTAAACGCAGGGAAAAATCGATAATTGAAAAAAGATAATATCAAAATTGATTTTTATATACTCCCTGCATTTCAAAAAGAAAGACCTACTTTCTTTTTTGATATGTTCATTTCCTTTTTTGGCAAAGTTTTAACTTCAATTTTTCACATGACATATTTTAATCCATAAGATTAAAGGGCATTTTGGTATATTTAACAGAACTTTAATTTACAAATAACAACAATAACATACCCGGTGAAATCCCACAAGTGAGGTTTGGGAAGGGTAAAAAATGTACGCATACATTACCATTACCTCATAAAGATATAGAGAGACTGTTTCCGAAAGATCCTTATCTAAAAAATATCATCCCCAAAAGTAGAAAGTACTAGATACAAAACAAAACAACTAGAGTGGAAAACAAATAATAATTTTTAAAGACAATTAAAATAACAAAATAAATGACGAACAATAACAACACAATATATAAAGACACGACTTCCTCTACTAACCTATTATATCATAAAGTTAGACATCGCCATATCCCTACTAGCTGTCTAACTTTCAACCCTAACACGTGACCCCCATTCTTTTCTATCTAAGGTCATATACTCGATGATACGAAGTTGCGTCACATCTTTTCTAATCATCTCCTCCGAATAACTTTTTCGGTCTACCTCTACCTCTCCTCGTAACTCCTGGATCTAACATCTCACATCTCCTAACAGGAGCATCAACACTTTTTTTTCTACACATGCCCAAACCATCGCACCCTCGCTTTTCTTATTTTGTCTGCAACAGAAGCTACCTCTAACTTCCCCCGAATGATTCCCTTGTATGTCCACACATCTATCTCAACATTTTCATCTAAATTAACATAACTTTATTTAAGACCATAAAATTGACAAGACTTGTTTCTTTTCTTAAACTCCGTGCCAAGTCAAATTAGATCATTTTATTTTGATAAGATTATTTTTAAAATTTTAATTTTATAAATTTATTGTTTTAGATCAATTAAGATATCCAAATCATTAATTAATATTGCCTATATGATACGGTAAATAATTCAATTTAGGGTGGACATTTAGTATTTCCAAACTTCGATTTTGATAAGTAAAAGTAAATATAAATTACCAAACTTTGAAAGTTCGATTCAATACAATAACCAAACTTTATTTAGTAAATCTCATCTCGATTCAATAATTCGATTTTGAGTGATTAAGGCTAAGGTTTGAAATGAATCTAGACAAATTAAAATCAATTGAAATAACATTTTGATAAGGTTTTTATTTATAAATTTATTTGAGTGATATACTTAGTTTAAGTTTTAGACATGGAGAATCAAAATGAATTAGTATGAGTCGATTCAATAACACGCTAATTATATTAAACAAGTTAAATAAATCATATTTTTATAAACTAATATTGTTGTCTTTAAATCATATGTTTTGGCTCCCCAGTCTTAAGTGAGAAAGAATGTTAGTTTGTTATCTGAATTATTTAATAAGAAATACAAATGAGAATATAATATTCCGTCGTTTGACTTGACACGAAACTTTTAAACAAAAGCTTTTAAATTTTATGCCTTAAATTAAAGTTATATTAAATATACCAAAATACTCTTTAATCCAATGTTAAAAATGTTATATGAAAAGTTTAAAATTAAATACTATAAAAAAAATAGATTATTCTTTTTGAAATTGAGGAAGTAATAGTAATAAAATTAATTTACTAACATGGCTAAACCTAAAATTCAAGATATTTAGTTTTAAAAAAATTTATTAGTCAATGATAGCGATGGTCGATGGGAAACGCTACATTATTTGAACAAAATTTAGAGCGAATTTGAAGGAAATGATTGGTATTTGAGTAATTGAATTTTTTTATTTGTCTATGTACATCATAATTAGACAATTTCAATAATTATATGATCGGTAAAAACTAACATTTAATGAATGGAATAACAGCAAAAGAACCATCAAGTAACTTATAATACAAACATATTCCAATTTTAATATAACGTCAACCTTATTTTTCTATAAGCCGTCAAAATTGTGTAAACATTGGCTCTCCTCCCTCTTTTTTAGTTTTTTTGTCTGCATCGTTCCAATTTTATCGGATATTCTAAAGGAAACGCAAATTAGCACTCTTTATCTTTTCCAAATCTGCGACACTTTTAGTCCGGAGACTTTTTTGTCTTTCTATCCCCTATCTCCTTCCTCCCGGCAAACGCTCATTTATAATTCTGTATATGTTCATATTGATCATGGGCAAATGGCAAAATTAGTGAAATATCGAGGAAGGAGTAGGCTTTTTTGTTGCTATAAATATGTAACTTTCAATGATGACGCTAATATAAATAAACAGGGTCATTCATATTATGGAAAAGATTTATCTAGTTTGAAACTTGTAAGATCACAAGAAAGGATCGATTCAATGTTGGGAAATGAGTTAACCAAAAATTTAAGAACAAATCAAAAGGAGAAAGCTTTTGGCAGGAATTTCTCTAATGCAATCAAGAATGTGTTTACTGATGCATCAATGGTAAGTTTTAAGGAAGAAATTGATCAGAAAATGAAGATATTGTTGATTGAATATGTATGCATTTATTCTTGCATGCTTCTTTTATCCATCATGGGTGTGGCATAGAATTCAAAACTCGATGAATAATGATTTGAGAAATTTCAAGGAGTACTAGTGCAAGTTTCATATCTAGTATCTTCTGTTTTTGGAGATTGATATTTTTGAGACGATAGCCTATCTATTTTATAAGATTGTGGTAAGGTCTGCATACATGTTACCCTCCCCAGACCCCACTTCTGAGATTCCATGCGTGTCTAACCACACATCATGTGTTGTTTTAGTGACATGCGCCTAAGCATGCATACATCATGCTTCGCGCTTTTAGCACTAGACTAAATTAAAAGATCATCATTGCATTGTCTCACTATCCGATATATATATATGTTGATTTTATCGTATTTAGATAGTATCATGTGTTTTTCGTTATTAGTCGTTCTTTCTGTTTCTTTTTCTTTTCCATATCTAGTATATTCTGTTTATGAACTTTTGAGACGAAGGTTTTCAGGAAACAACCTCTCTACCTTGTGAGGTAGTGGTAAGGTCTGCGTACATTGTACCCTTCCCAAACCCCACTTGTGGAATTTCACGGGGTATGTTGTAGTTCTTGTATCATTGCATTGTCAAAAGGTGAAATTTGAAAAATTGAATTGTTTTTGCAGGGGAAGAAAACCCAGAGGAAAGAGGCTAAGTATTCATTTGGACCATGTAAAAAGTTGTCATCAAAATTTGAGAAAATGTTTTATTCTAACAAGGAAACAAAGTCTTCATCAAAGAATGTATCAAAAACTACTAATAGAATGTCCACAAGTTCAAGCACAGATGATATTTCCTCATTCACTAGTACTGAATCCTCTTCATCTTCGTCTTCTTCCTGTGCATCAACTTCGAGATCTTCATCGCCGAGAATGCAATTCCCATCTTTTCACAGGTCAAGATCCACGAACAATATGCAAGTTTATGACAACATAAGAAAAAAAGAAATCGCCCAACGTTACAACAAGAAAGTTGGGACGTTTTCTCTTTTGATTTGTTTATTGGTTATGGTATTTTCTGGGAAAGCTGTTGCCATCATTTGTACTTCAATATGGCTCTATTTTGCTCCTCGTTGTTTCAAACGCATTGATTCAGATGAGTACAAGAAAATTGACCAATTGTTATAGGACTAGAAAAATATGTAACTTTATAGAGTTATTCTCCTTCCATCCTATCCTTCTTTTTCAAAAAAAAATTTTGTTGCTTTTATTTTTCATTATAATGTCATGTAAACCTGTGCAACTGCAATATATGGCCTTATTTGTCATATTGTAAATTGTACAAAATGTTACACTATGACAGAAGGAAGAAACAAAAATTGCATATGTGATACTTCTCAATGATGTTTTTGAGACAAGAGTTCCCAGAAAACAGCCTCTGAGGATTCCACTGAATATGTAGTTGTTATACTTCTCCATGCTGGAACAAGGACCTATCCCTAAGCCATTTTCAGTAGACAGACAGAGAAAACGACTAAAAATATTCTTCGCAAGATGAGAGCAAGCATTAGATGAAGCCGGCTTTGTCTATCTCGCATATCAACTTCCTCTATCAATAGCGTAAAGTCGTCCAACACAGCGAACAAATATAGTCGGTAGGTAATTAATCTTTGTTTGGAACCTTTTTTTTTTCATTTCTTTCTTTACCGTTCAAAGAAGAAGTGGTTTTGTTTTGTGTATATATACTTTGCATGAAGAAGAAAGGACATAAACATAGTGATTGTTGAACGAGTTACTATGTCGAAAAAGATCATTAGGTAGATCATATATTATGTCTTTACCATAATAGAGAAGCTTTTATGATTTTATTTAACTAATGGACGAAATCAAAACGTTAAACCTATTTTTTCCATTCACTATTTTCTTTGTATGGAAAATAGTGTTTGTTTTTCTTTTTTGGATAAATGCAGTTAGGCGCACAAAGTTGCATCTAAACTTGAGGTTTCAGAAGAATTAGACTGTATTGAATCGTCATACATACACAACCTACCTTACATTGATGAAAATAGCTGTTTCCACGAGTTTAATCCGTGATCTTCTGATCACACGTATATTATAATTGCATCAAGAAAGTGACACTTATTTATTTTAAACCCACATTACATTTGATTTAGTATGACTAGAAACAAACTTCAAACATTTTGTATATGTAAAGCCGAACTTCTAATATGTAGTTATTTTGAAATGAATAGCATGTCAGTAATTTTTTCAAAAAAAAAAAGACTACATATTAAATAACAATGTCTTATAGTTGTCAATTATACCTATATATATACATATATAAAGATTACATTGAAGTTATCGGGTGACGTGAAACCCTCACGGTCCTTAATAGATCTGCCCTTGGTTGTCACTGGAGGGTCTCGGTCTATATTTCTTAACTAATATTATACAATACTCCCTTTGTCTTAAAATAACCGATGTTTTTATCTTCACCATTAAAAGAGCCACTTCTTTCTTTAAGATATTTAATTAAGGGTAAGATAGTAAAGTATTTATTTTGTAGGAGTGAGTTATGTCCCACCTATTTTCAAAGAAGAGAAAATTGTGATATCCTTCACCACCATTAAATAATTGGAGTTTTTGTTTTTTCTACTATAAGTTGGTGTCAATGTGGTACTAAAAGCCAATGCAAGAAAGAGAAAGATTTTCCAGATACAGACATGAATCTGAACTCAGATCGTGTCTCTTTAGGTGGACAAAAATGAAACAGAAGAACCAGTAATGAACAAAACAAAAAGCTTCCCCCCTGTTTTGCTATAATTAGATTACCGCTCAAGTAAGAACCACAGCTCCATGGGCCACCACTAACTCTATTTATTTTTTTCGAATAGCGATACCGTGTTTGGATCTGCTTATTTCGATTAATTTCATGAGATACAAATATCAAGTAACTGTGTTACCGAGGAAAAGAGAACACCTTAACAACCCTTCCCTGTTCACTAGTATTTATGAAAGCCTGAAATGTTAGTGTAATTAAATAACACATCAATTTGTGTAACAATTTTTCTTACAGT
>JAPFFP010000099.1:13404156-13421213 GCA_026153255.1 Solanum medicagineum
CACTAGTATTTATGAAAGCCTGAAATGTTAGTGTAATTAAATAACACATCAATTTGTGTAACAATTTTTCTTACAGTGTCATGACCCAAGAATTGGATCTGTGGTTTTGTCCTAAATAGAAGAGAGAAGAGTAACATAAAGTGGTCCAGGGTGGAAATCCTTTTTTGTCCTACTCAATTTAATTATTAACACCAAAACTTGTTACTTACTTATCACTGTTTCATTTTTCGAAATTTACTTGACTAAATTTTAAAGCTAAATTTAAAGTAGTTAAATTTGATATTTGAAATCTAAAATTTAGATAGTTGAAAACTATATGAAAAATTATATAAGTTGCAATCTTTCTCATATTAATATAATTAAAAAAAATACATCTTAAAATGTTGGTCAAAGTTCATATAATTTAACTCCAATAAATAAAATATTGATATGTAAAAATAAACGGAGTAAGTATAATCTAAGTAGTACAAGTGAAAATCCTTTGCACTGCGGCTGTGAGTTCAATTTTTAGCATTCAGAAATATTATATTGTTGCACTCGTATTGCATAATAATGAAGCTAATTCTTTTGTACCATCCCATTTTATTCTGGGATAAATGATTAATATTAAAATGATAAGTAAATTAATCATAATCTTCCAACTAATAAATGGAACCCGGAGCTTTGGCAACAATTATAGTTGTAATGTATATGCACGCATTTCAAGGGATGCATAATAGGGTAGTATTTGCAATCACGGATATTTATTCAAAACCAAAATTTAAAAAGACCCAAGCCATAATTTCACAATGATCATTGGCCATTTAACTTAATTATGCGGCATGTTGAGCCACTTCTTCGACGGTCCCCGTACGTCTAGTCTGTCAACCCATTTTAAAGAATTCATGATTTATATATATTTCAAGTCGGTGAGAGATAATGCAAAATAAGGATTGATTTTACTATTATCCATCGCAGCCCACCCCGTCTACCTCTTTCGAGATTGCAATCTCTATCGGGAAGGAATAAGTAATGGGTCGGGAATGGGGCATCGACCCTCTTAGATCTGAGTAAGTTAGTATCAATTCAGTAAAGTAAAAGAGAATCCAACTAATAGACACATTAAACAAAAATGAAGTTAACTTTGTTGACTAAAGGTACAAGTTGGAGTATTTCTTTTTAACAAAAAATGTGACAATCCTTACTCTTAAATACTAAAGTAACAATATGGTAACAATAGTAATTACAACAAACACAGTCTAATCAATTTATATATCGTAAACTGTAGTTAAAGATCCTTTGCTCAAATAAAATCATAACTTAACCCAATTAAAATAGCTCTCATTTTGATCGAGTTAAGTGGAAGTGCAGTATTGGAATAAACTTTTTTGTACATTTTAGCATATGTGTAAAACTCAAACAGCGTGAGCTAGCTAGCTGCTAGCTGTAGGAAGAAGTAGTTACTGATAGTGAAGTAGATCTAAAGGCAGCAGCATCAAAATTTTCTTTAATTTCTCATGGCGCCGTCCTGGGAATAGCACTGTATGTGTAGCTGTTTTTGACGAATGAAAAACTCACAGGGCATCTGCTTGAGGCAGCTTTCTACATCTGCAGTAAAAACCTCATCATTTAACGGAAGAGAATCTGAGTCTCCACCCAGCGGGACCACACACTACTCGATCCATGGTCCCCCTCTTTATGCTCTTACTCGTTACTCGCTACGTCCGAACTTATATGATGCAGTTAAATAATTTTTCAACGTGGATAAAATATTGATTAATCGCGTTAATATGGATGGGCTGTATAAGAGCTGTCGCGCTGGATTTTGGAGCTCTCTCGGAAGGAAAATGGCTTGGGAAGTATTGAGATTTGTGCACATAACCCATATAAATGTACTTTGCGTTAAAACATTTTTCATGATTAAAATTTTGAGTTTTTCTAGAAAAATAAATACTAACTTATAAATGAAGAAAATAATTTCAGTGAAAAGTAAATTTCATATTAACTACATCCACCTCACTATTCAACACCACTCAATACTCCTAAAATCAATGGCGGATAAATTATATTATTTATATATAATTAAAATTATTTTTTATCTATATATAAGATATTTCAAATCTCCTTGAACTAATTCGTGTGTTTATTTTTTGAAATTATTTGTTTTAAAAAAATGAAGGCATGTATCTCATGTCCAAAAGAAATAGTACAGTACTTTAAAAAAAAAGTTTATAATATTCTTTATTGCAGTCTAGTAATTAGCGTGACAAATTAAGAGGCTTTAAAATAAATAAGTTGTAATATATAGTACTTGAAGGTTCTTAAGGTGGATAGGCATGCAGACCTCAAAGGACAGACATATTTTGTTTTAATATTCCTTTGTTATAACATGAAGTTTAGTTGGCATTTTTGGCATTTCCATTTAGGAACAAAGAATCAATGACAATCCCTATAACATAGCCTAATCTTACTCACAGTACACTATTTTTGCCTTTGCTTTTTTGTCCTCCTCTTTTTAATAGTGTACCCACTACCCTACTCCTGACCACCACCCCACCCCCTACCCCTACTTCCGCCCCACCAACTTATTAGTAATATTAATTCTCATATTGTTAATAGAGTTTTCACATATCTAAATTCTTTGATGAAAACATATTACGTATTCTTTTCGTTTAAAAAAATGATTTTAGTCTATTTCATCTGTTTTAGAAAGAATGATATTTTTTTAACAACATTTTATTTTTAATTTTTCATATGACATGTTTAAGGCTATAAGATTAAAGGATATTTTGGTACATTTGACATAATTTTAATTTACAACCATAAAATCAAAAAGTCTTCTTTGTTTTCTTAAAACTTCATATCAAGTCAAATTAAGTTATTATTTTTTAAACGGAGGGAGAAGAGTTAAGTTTGACTTGACACAATATTTAAGAAAGAAGATGAACTTTTGAAATGTATGATTTAAAATAAACAATAGATATTTTTGTGACTATAAATCATTTCATTAAAGGTAAAATTAATATTTTAAAATTAAATTATTATTAAATATAAAATATACCTTTTTTTTCAAATTGACTAAAACAAAAAATAAATCATATAAAGTGCAACTGAGAGCCTATATATGCGCGCGCCTATCAACTTTTGAGTATGGTCTAATTAAAGGTCAAGGACAAAAAATGAAATTATTTCCTAGTGCCGGAGGAACCAACAAGTTCATGAAATGTGTTATACTCTCTCGAATTCTTGAGATTTTTTTCAATATTCAAAATATTTGAATTGTTCAAAGTTCAAAAAGAATGTTTGAAACTTTTTCCATATTTGCGCTTTCACTTATTGAAGTTTTATTTTTTATAGAAAATAAATTACATTACATATTTATGATTTCACAAAGGGCAATAGTGAAAAGTATGGTGTAAATTTTATTTTTAAATGTTTTTCTTAATATGTGTGCATTATCTCACAAATTCAATTAATATGAGACAGAGAGAGTATAGAATAACATTTTCATTTTTCAATAGAAATATGTTTTTGATCACATACCAAATTTTTTACCGCGTTGATAAAATACATACATTGACGTGCAAGAAAAGAGAGTAGCTAGGGTCAATGTGTATACACACAAAAACACCTTTCTTATTGGTTGAGTATATATTTATTTACTCTTATTGAAAAAAAAAATATTGAAGCTATGATTTGTTACTAATACAAGATAGATTTATTGGTGTTTTTTTCTTTCTAGGAGAACACACTTTTTGGGTCTATATATGCTATTTTTTGACCTTGAAAAAGAATATTTCTGCAATGATTTGTTACTAATTATGTAAAATAGACTAGCTAGGGGGACCTCAATATACATCCTTAAAGTCTTTTTCTTAAACTGCATTTATTTTGATATATATTTGTTCTCTACTGACAAAACACAATCATCTCTTTTGCTGTTTTAACAAAAGTAATGTGTGGAAAATTACAACTGTTTGTTTAGGTTCTTAACCACTTTTCCAATTAATTAATAAAGATAATTAGATTCATAATTAAATGTTTAGTAGATTTTTTAGTATGGTATATGAGTAAAAGTTATAGAGCTTTCGTAAATTCAATAAAGAATTTTGGAACCGCATCTAGTTTTTCAAACTTCTAGAAAATGAAAAATGTTTGTTTTAGAAAGTTGAGATGTTTGTCTAAATTTTTAGGAGAAAATAAGTACGTTAGTACATGTACCAGACGATGTTTCATAAACAAACGGAAAAGTAAGTACTTTTTGGTGTTTTAATCAAACATGAAATTTTATTTTTTTTGAGAAAAAACTTTTTAAAATAAACATATTTGATAGTTCGATGCTAGTGCAAAAAAATATTGTGATGTAGCTACATAACACATTAACAACTTGTTTTAGAACTTGAGATGATAGTAAGGGTTAAAAAGTAAGAACAAATAGAAATAATTAAGTTCAAGAATGATTTAGTTATTTATCCTGAACCACCAAATTACCTACTTGATTTGAGACATCACGTGTTTAAAAGAAAGATTCAAGAATCAAGTCTAGCTAGTTTTGTGCAAAAGACATTTATTTTTGAAAGTGTAACATCATGTAATATCCCATATTAAATTTATCTTGTATAATCATTCATAAATATTTCCTTTTTAGTGGAAAAAAATTTAATAACGACACCAATAAACAACTAATAATTAAGAGGTGATCATATTCTAGAGTGTTTTAAGAAATTAGAAACTATCTTAGAAATGTTAGATCAAAGTGGTTTAATGATGGGTTTTATTTAATAGAAGAGCTAAATATGTTCTGCATTAATTTAGAAATCACGCTCAAAATATACGGTAATAATCCATATTTTAAGATGAAAAAGGGAAAAAATAAAACACATGAGAGATGCTGAACAATATCACTAGCGAACTGAATCATTACATAGCTTTGATCATGTAATGACTCAACCCACAAGCGATATGGTCGCAACATCTCTCCTCTCCTGTGCTTTGTTAATAGGTAAGATATATTTACTTATATACCCAACATCTTTCCTGTGTTTTGCAATATGAAACTTTCTCATATGAGTTGTTATAATACACCTTACCACTATCTTATGAAAATAAAAAAAACTGTTTGTGAAAGATTCAATATCTACATATATCAACCTCCTAAAAAATAAATAATCTATCTTTTATTATCTCCTGCAACAAATAAACATCATTAAGTACTAGTAAGATTTATAATATATATTTGCTTAAAACTCAAATATAAGATACTTGAAACCACCAGAAATAACTGTTAATCTATACATTGTACTATATTTACTTTTCTAGTTCTGGTTAGAGTTAAAAAAGAAAAAAGTAAAAAAAAAAAAAAATACTCCCTCCGTTTTAATTTATGTGGCTCTTTTTTGATTTCGAGATTCAAACCAGTTTGATTTTACCATAGAATTTTCATATATTTTTTAGATACTTCGGTGTGACTTATAGTACTTTTTACGTACTTAGTTTAGAAATACATAAATTTCATTTCAAGAAATTTGAAGATTCTATGTGCAAATTCTCAATTAAATTTAAACACTCTCGAAAAACGAAAAGTGTCAGGGGAAAGTATCACATATTATGTGTGTATAAAAGACAATAAGATCACTAACAGATAAAAACACCATAGCTAGCTAGACCATGTTCTGTTGCATTTCTCATCTGTAGTTTCTCTGGTGATTTCTCTCTGCACCAGAAGCACTTTTCTTACTTCCTCCGCCACCCCCTCACCCACCCCCACCCCCACCAAGTCACAGTATTTCAACTACTGTTTCATTGAAAATGGCTACTTCTCTTCAGTTTCATTCAGATCATCATCATCAACCAGAAAATCATCAACCACAAGCGATGAACCAGACGGCGGCGGGACGTAGAAGGTCCAGTAAAAATGACAAGAAGAAGAAGAAACAACCACAGAGAGGTTTGGGAGTGGAGAAACTCGAACTCCTCCGAGTACAAGACCAGATCAAAAACAGTACCATCCATGTCGGTCATAATCAGTACTACGCTAACAGCAGTTTCCCCAATTTTACTCCCCTTTCATCGTTTTCCGGCGGTGGAAGCGGTAGTAGTGCTAGTGCTGCTGCCGTAGCTACTGCTGGTGCTAATCCTGGGATTTATAGTAATTCCATTTTGAGTTCTTCACCAGTACTTCAGTTCCCCAAATTGTGTGTGAACCCTAATGATTTTTTTATGCAACAAAAGGTTGTTAATACTGGAATTATTGGATCTAGTAGTAAAAATCAGGTGATGATTCCTTCTCATGATCATCATCAGTTTCAATCTCAAATGGATCCCTATGGATTTGCTAGTTCTAAGCCCAGTACTGAGAAATCGAAGGAGCTGTATTCGGTGCCAAATTTGTTCAGCAGCAACAACTCATGTTTCTTCGATCGGTGCCGATCATGCAACAAAGTATATGAGGGATTGTTTACATTTAAAGTTTGATTTAATTTTTAATTCTGTAAATTTGTTCACATTTTCCTTCTCCGTACTCATCAGAAGAAACGCATGATCAATGGAGAGGAAATGAGCATTCATATGGAGAACATGAAGGACGAATCTGCAACAAAACCTTTGCTTCATCCATACTCTTTACCTAACCGTCTAGAAAAGGTGAAAACATTACCCTAATTCTTTCCGACATTGTTATTTAATTCTTCGCGAAAAATTTAAAATTACTAAATGATTTGCAGGGCGTAGAGATTATGGCGATCCACAGAAAGGGAAGTTCATCGGTATCATCGGGGGAAGGAACAGTTGTGGTGGAGTATGACTTTTTTCCAGCAAAACGTGGCAGCAAAAACAGTAACAATTACACTTGTTTCGCGAAAGAAGCAACGATGATGAGCGCTTATAATTCACCAGAATCTTCTTCAATTGCAGCAGCAGCAGCAACAACAGCGGGAAATATTAATGGTGAAGCTTCTTCTGTCACTTCAATATCTTGGGTTGCAGATAATACTACTACTACTACACCTACCAGTTCTATTGATCTTTCACTGAAGCTTTCTTGTTAGTTTTTTCTTTTTTATCATTTAAAAAAAAAAAAAGAAGAGGGTACATGGTTTAATTTCTCTGAATTTTGTCTTTTCACAGTTATGTGAAAATTTATCTGATCAAAGACCCAAACATTACTTTATTTTTACTCTTTTGGTTTATCTGAATTAGCTAGTACTTGTTATTATCACTCCAAAATGGAGCAATACATTTTCTGGGTTTTTATTGTATCTATATCTCTTTCTCTCTACTCTTGGGATTGTGTGTCAGTGAGATGTAGATGCTTCAGTTTTTTGTGTTTTTCTTTTCCAGATCTTATATTTACTGTTATATATTTTGCTTCCTTTTGGAGTTCATCATCAATTGTTTCAAATATCAATTCTCAGTTTTTTTTAACACGTATAGTTCCTTATTCAAAATTCAGTCGTCGCATTCTACTTACTTGACGGAGTCTATGAAGCTTTGCTTTTCTTGTTGTATGCGGGTTGGGTTGAAGTTTTTGTGAATTTATATGGATTTACCCCGCACCGCACCATTTGCCAAGCGAGTTAAATAAGTATATTCATTTACTCTATTTTTTTTTAATTGCGAAACTATGAGCTAATTTGGCAATTAAATCGCATAAATATACATTTTGGTTGTGTTTACAATTTTGCTGACGATTTTAGCTTATTAATTTGATCCAAATTTTGTATCTATGTTAAATATGAATTATATTTGTCTCAAGAAGTATGTCGAAAGTTTAATTAAGTAGGGAATAGTCTTTTTAGTAAATGTTATTGTCCTTGTAGAACCATTCGCCATTGATTCTTACTTGCAACTTTTCATCCAGCTATCTATAAGCTCTCCAATAGTCCAAAGCTAATTCAAACATATTTGCCTTTGACGAAAAGACCTAATAAGTCCTTGAGCCATATATCATAGTAGGTAAGGCTACCTAATTTAAAAATTAAATTCCATCATAAACTTTAAATTTGGGTTTCACTTCTCATGTTCAATAAAATTAGTTTAAATGTGGAAACTAATACGAAGATCACGATTATTATATATATAAATAACTCATCCAAAACCAACTTTTCTAGAACCTAAAATCTATAAACTCCTTCCTGTCTCTTAAGTCTTGATCTGTAAGCCTAAAGTTTCAAGGCCACAGCCTAGGCTATTTTACGTAAAAATTAAACTTATTAACTGAGTATCTTTCAGTTGAAGTTCCCAGTGTAAGAATATATATTACAACAACAATATACTTAGTGGAATTCCACAAGCGGGATCTGGAGAGGATAAAATATACAAAGACTTTACCATTACTTCATAGAAATAGAGAGATTGTTTTCAAACACCCTCGTCTCAAAAATCAAGCCCCATAAGTTTGTACAGGTATAATCTACCAAAACCCTAACACGCTATTACAGGATAGGGGTGGGTGGGGGGTTTTAATTAATTAAGGGGGTATATGTAATTAATTTTTCCAAAGGAGTGAGTTTGTATATTTCCTTAAAAGGGGTAACCACTAGTTAAACCACAAAGGAATGCAATTTAAGAGTATCTTTTTGAGGAAGTCAAGCAATATACTGATCAGATACTTAAAAAAAAAAAAAACAAAAGAAAAAAGTGCTTTATGGCAGTCTCTAATAAGTGAGTATGAAAAAAAAAACGGTCAATATGTATTAGTATCAATTAATTTGTCATTTATAATATTATTTAACTAATTTTTAAATATGTAAATTTTATATTTTAATTGAGGAGAGTTAACTCTAGTATTTTCTGCTTTTAGGGATGATATTTTTGTGATGAGTATCTTTCGAAAACAGTCTCTCTTTCAAAAACAGTTTGCGTATATTTTACCCTCCTCAAATCCTAGATTTCACTGAATATATATATTGTTGTTATTATAATTTAAAAAATTTAACTCTAAAGATTTGAAAAATGCTACATAAATTGGGACAGACGGAAACAAGGCATGGTTTATGAGTGTTCAAAAAAGGAAGGGGAAAAAAGGCAATGATAGGTAGTCAGTAAACCGTATATATGTATATCCATGAAAGTAGTATAATATGTATAGGTAGACTACTACTGCATGCTAGTTGCTTTAATTTGTGGCTTTGCTGCTTTACTTTTTTTCTGCCCTCAAAGTACCCTTGTAAGTGTTAATATGCATTGTTTGTGTGTGGAAGAGACTCTTAGTAAGACTTTAGGGTTACTAAAACATTAAGATATCCTTCATTTTAATCTATATAAATTAATCTATTTTGTTTAATAAGATCACTACCCAAGGTTATTATTTTCATTATATAGTTAAAGTAATGAAATACTTATATCATACTACTGTACTATTTGATTCAGGTTTTAGTTTAATTCAACGAGAAAAGCTCTTGAATTTTGATTAGTTATGGAAGAAGGTGTCCGCAAAAATTTGAAAATTATGTATTGGTTCTATATATTTTTTTAATATATATATTGATATTGATTAATGTCTTAAAGATATTTATGTTGTATTTTTTCTTCTTTATTTACTTTTGTGTGTGTTTTCTTTCTATTGAAATTTTTTAGTTTAATTTTTTATGAATTTTTGATTGTCAAATTAGCCATTTGTGACGTTATTGAAAGTTTGAGAACTACTAACTAAAATTCAAAATTTATATTTGGATGCTTAAATTAAAAGAAATTAATTCTAAACATTAAGATAGATCCCTTATTTGGTGTGTCTTGTCATACTTTTAAAGATTTATGTAGCATTCTATTATTCGTTACACACCTATTTTCAAAGAATTTAAATAGTTATAAAAATTTACATGAAACACATGTGCAAATAAAGCTCGTATCCAGAAACTAGTAAAGACAAAAAGTACTATATTTTAAAGAAATTTAATTAGAGACATTTCTTGAAGTGTATATACTGGTTGGCTATTTGAATTTTCACTTTTCATCTTGTTGAAGGGTTGATTTTTCACCTCATAATCCGCTTTCATTTTCCCTTCCCTTACTCCTAATTTTGTAGAAATAAAATTAAAATTAAATTTATATTATGCGAGACTCATTTATAAGAAACGTATGCTTCCTAATAAGATTATTTTCATATCTAAAGTTCAACCCCAAAATGTTTGATCTATCCCATCATAACTTTTATTAATGTTTTTGTTTTTTCTATAAGTTAATAGCATGAGCTTCACTTATATATATAGACCACGAAAGAATAAGGAAAGATAATAATGAAAATTATTTGTTATAATCAATTACCAATTAAAATACATTATAATATTCTTGAAGAAAAATATTTAATAATATTGACTTGGCATAATATTTAAGAAATTCTTTTTTTTGAAAAAGAATATCACCTCATCATCAAATAGTGACAACATAGGATTTGCGTACATTTTAGACGAGGATTTTCTGAAAACAACTTCTCTATCTCTATGAGGTAGTGATAAGGTTTGCGTATATTTTACCCTCCCAAGACCCGAATCCACTAGATATGTTGTTGTTGATGTACAAAAGAAAAATGCTTCGATTCTTTTTGACGAGGGTTTTTCAAGGATATGTTGTTGTTAATGTACTTAAACCGAATCCACTAGATATGTTGCTGTTGATGTACAAAAGAAAAATGCTTCGATTCTTTTTGACGAGGGTTTTTCAAGGATATGTTGTTGTTAATGTACTTAAAAAAAATGACACGTAAGATGAAACGAAGAGAAGAAAATAAATATAGTAAGTGCTCAAACGTGGACGGCAGGATTCGAACCTGCGCGGGCAGAGCCCACATGATTTCTAGTCATGCCCGATAACCACTCCGGCACGTCCACCTCGTGCTTCTACACAAATCAACAGTGCTATAAAAACAAATCAGTAATCGATTATTCCCACTAGATTCTCTCTTATATCACAATCATCATCAAAAGGAGCAATTCTCGCCTCCATAGCCGATAAACAAGCAAGCATCAAACGAACCAACGAAATCAATACCAAAAAACCAGGTCAACTTCCATAAGAATGCAGCAACAACCCCCAGTCCCCACTTCCGCCCCCGATTCCGACCTCCCTCGTCTCGCCAACATCAAAATCAAGTCATCTTCCCCTCGTTTCCCACCCCCCACCACCCCTTCCACCACCGATACCCCTACCGCCGGTGCTCAACGTAAGATCGGAATCGCCGTTGATCTAAGCGACGAGTCTGCTTTTGCCGTTAAGTGGGCTGTGAATCAGTACCTCCGTCCTGGTGACGCCGTTATCCTTGTTCACGTCCGTCCAACTTCCGTGCTCTACGGTGCTGATTGGGGATCCGTTGATCTGTCTATCGTCGATACTGAGAACGAGGAGAGTCAGAGGAAGCTTGAGGATGATTTCGATACGTTTACGACTACTAAAGCGTCTGATCTAGCTCAGCCTTTGGTTGATGCTCAGATTCCGTTTAAGATCCACATTGTTAAGGATCATGATATGAGGGAGAGGCTGTGTCTTGAGGTTGAGAGGTTAGGGCTTAGTGCTGTTATTATGGGGAGTCGAGGATTTGGGGCTACTAAGAGAGGAAGCGATGGAAGACTTGGGAGTGTTAGTGATTATTGTGTTAGGCACTGTGTTTGCCCCGTTGTGGTTGTTAGGTACCCGGATGATAAGGATAGTGGAAATGCTGCTGTAGAGCCGGTGGTTTCTGTTGCTTCAGCTGCTGAAGAAGATGAGGAGGAAGCAGAGTATCATGATGCTTCTGAGGATCGAAAAGGTATGCAGCTTGTTACTTTTTTTTCATTTCATGTTTCGCCTTAAGCATATTTTTCTTTCGTTCATCATAAATGATCTTCATGTATGATGCCAATCCTTTAATGTTGTGCTTCCTTAATCAGGTTAAAGTACAAAGGCTGATTTCTTGTTAATTTTCTGCTTGATATCGGACATTGTTTGCTCTATCTATTTGATAACACTATAAGGTTAAGTTAAATTATGTAGGAGTAATATCAATTGAGAAGTTAAGAGGAAGAAAATGGGGATACTGAATCAAAATTCAGAGTTCCTGCTTCGTCCATAGTCCCCTCTAATTGAAAAAAATGGAGTCATTCCCTCGCTGCTCGGTGCTATCTCCTTGATCATCCTAAGCTCTCTACACCATTGTCACCCGACACCCCTATTTTTCAATAGATTTATTTTATGTTTCTGTTCCTACTAGTTGTCTTGATGGACAACAGTAATCGGTTCTATTTTGGCATGTTGCAGGCTGTTTCTTTTAGTGTATAAGGATGAGCTTACTGCTTTTATGATTCATAGATTAAATTTCCTGAAATCTGATTTCCATAATATTTTGGGCATAAATGTAATTTGGTCATGATTGTTTTCTCTGTTATTGACATAATAGATTAGAACCCTTGGTACAAAAATTACCAGAAATGCAGAAAGGGGTTATTTTGGGATAGTCAGGTACTAGTTCTGAGGGAATAACGTCAGGCATGCGGGTTTTAGAATGCTAACAGTCACACGTGTTAAATCCTAAAGTTAATCCTCTTTTAGTTTCCAAATGTGCTGCAGTAAAATAGTGTTTAAGCTCTACTTAAGGTTGTACTTATTAATGGAAAGTCCAAAAAGAAAAAATGGTTGGAGTTATGGGTTAGCTTGAATCAACCAATCCTTTACCAAGATCTCATAGGTGGAGAAGTCCTCTCTACTGAGGTTCTTTTAGGGGCACACTACGAAAGATATTTGGTGGAGGATAGCTGTGGCATGCAATGTTGTTCCATCACATGTTTCATGGTGTGTTACCTAACCACGACTTTAAGCTGTCTCTGAAGGGGATTGCCATCACATTTGATGAGTGAACTGGCAGTAAAACTGATCCTAGTAATAAAAGAAGAAGAGAATGGAAAAAAGAATAGAGTGAAGTTGTGATAGATTAGTTACCAATTCCAAAGCCGCTTTTTCAAACTTGTCGTCTATCAAGCGACGTGTATGTTTGAATTTGGCATTTCCAAGTGTGAGCAAAATCCAAGGCCATCTGGTTATTGACTTGGCTCTGCTCTAGTCTGCTAGATGCTTTTTATCATCCACATGCTTATCATGGACTAATGCTTACCTTAAAATTAGTTAGGAAGAAAAAGTGTACATGAAGATCGTAAAGAGTTTTGGTTCCAGATGATGTAAAGATAGACAACCCTATGGTGCATGTGCTTATTAAGTCAGAAAGATCTCCTGTAAGCTTGGAAAGTGATGTAGATTTTTTGAAGCTATGATTATCCATCCGATTACTTTGATTATCCATCCGATTAAGTGTACTTGCAGAGAAACACCCTGACAATTCTAATAGGAAGCAGGTTTCAGCTCTTTTAAGAATGTCAGTATTGGTTCAGGAATACATGATTTTTTCTTTTGGAAACAGCCTCTCTGCCTCCATGAAGTAGTGGTAAGGTCTACGTACTCTCTACCCTCCTCATGCCCTACTTTGTGGGATTTCATTGGGTATGGTGTTGTCGACTCCCTTACAGGTTTTTGTCAAGGAGTAAATGAAATAAGTTGAATGATTTGCATCTCCTTGATGCCAGATATGAAAATATCTAACTTCTTCGGAGGAAAGAAATAAAATCAATGGGACCAATAGTAACACTTTTCCAAGGATACTTGCTCCTTTGACCATTTATGATGCTATTGAATAGCTCTAAGTAATAAGTTTGTGTCACATTGAAAATAATAACCCATTTACCTTTCTGAAGTTTATTCTTCTAGTAGAGTTGACACAAGAGTACAATTGAAGGATGTTATTCAAATCTCCAAAGCATGCATTTATTTCTTATTTTTAACGAATTTGTTTACCTAGAAAAAGTGTTTTTCCAAACATTGACCAACCAAAGATGGATAAAGCACACCATCAATGAGTATGTGAGATTCTTTTTAGAAATGAATGAGGGTCAAGTCTGTTGGCTGTCCTAAAGAGTTGCAACCTGGTTGAACACATCCTTAGCTATGGTAAATTTTACTGACTTGATCATCACATATCATTAATTAGTGTGTGGAGTATCTGCAGCTTCTCAAGGTTATTGAGCATATGAATTAACTTTTGTAGTTCCTTCACTTTTTCTCAACTCCATTATTTTTTATGACTGCAGTTGCTCCCTATTCATTCTACTGAGTAAAAAAAATATTCCTAGCTCCTCGTGCTTTGCTAAGATGTTCCTGCTTCTTTTGACAGATACATAATGAAGGTGAACAAGGTCATCCCTTGGTTTGCACTTGTATGGATCCAGCTTCTCCCAGAACCAGTAGGCCCTTTGTGATGTCTTAGAGTCATTTTATGTAAATGAACTGTTGTAGCTTGTCTCTCTCAACATCCAACTTACTATGGTTTCTTCTTGATGATTGTATCTGTTATGGCTGCCATATGCACAATATTGTTACTTGATTGCCTTTGGATACTTGCAGTGCAATCTAAAACTTCTTTTATGACGCGTCCAGTGTATGCTTGTGTTTATCTCATTACATGTCTGGTCATACGTTAGAAAATCGCCTGTATTGATGGATGTTGTAGTATAATGCATATCAATGTTGAGTAAGTTTTACTGGGGAAACTAGAAGATACATGGATGGTTTGGTCTCTGGGATACTAGTTCTTGAACTCAGGTACAAGCTAAGTGGAACTCAGACATAAGCTAAAATGCATTAGATTTTTGGATAAACTCAGCTGCTGGGGATATATTCTCCTTCTCTGGGATATATTTCTTCCTGGATC
This sequence comes from Solanum medicagineum, assembly GCA_026153255.1. Classification (NCBI taxonomy): domain Eukaryota; kingdom Viridiplantae; phylum Streptophyta; class Magnoliopsida; order Solanales; family Solanaceae; genus Solanum; species Solanum medicagineum. The sequence continues at coordinate 13,418,861 of JAPFFP010000099.1, forward strand.
AAATGATTTGGACTATTTTGCTCAACACTTTTTGGTTCTTTTGGTAATAAAGGGGTTATCATTAGTACTTAAAAGAGTCATTACATGAAGATAGTCAGACTCATAAAGGGTAGATAAGTTCTTAAGATTAGTTAAACTATTACACAATAGAAATAGTCTTCAGCTGGAGTTGAGTCATGTGGCATGAAGTCAAAAATCACCGTTTGTACATGCAATTTGGGATCATTTGAAATTTCAAATTCTATAAAAGAAAAATTTTGTGATTCCAAATTGTGATTTAATTTTTTTTAAAATGTTAAACTTGACTTATAATTTATATTTTGAATAAAAAAAGATTGTCATTTTAAATTTCACGGAAAAAAACTCATGCTTGACGTGAAGAGGCCATTTATACCATTTTAAAAAAATACTCCCTCCGTCTCAAATTAATTGAATTTTTTAGGCTTTTTTCAAGATTCAAAATAGTTGAGTTTTTCAAAGTTCAAGATAAATGTTTGAAATTTTTTTCATATTTGCCCTTTCATTTATTGAACTTTTACCTTTTCTAGGAAATATATTACACTATATCTTTATGATTTTACAAAGGACAATGGTGGAAAGTATGGTGTTAAGTTTGTCTTTGAATGTTTTTCTTAATATGTGTGCATTATTTCACAAATTCAATTAATATGAGACAGAGGGAGTATATTGCAGAATCACTAATTATTACTGATATTGATTAGTAGATCTTTTAAAGAATTATATGTATTTGAAAGTTATAAATATTGAGATGAGGGTCTTCCAAAAACAACCTCTCTGTCTATGAGACAGTGGTAACGTCTGCGTATATTTTATCCTCTCCAGAGATATGTTGTTGTTGAAAGTTATAAATATCTATTTATAAAACAAAATAAAAATACATAATTTATCAATAATGATCTACCATCATAATTCATTTATAATTAAAAAGGGGAAAGAATTCAGTAAAGAGTCTAATGTTTCATGTTTTCCAGAATGATTCTGCAATTATCTAAAATCCTGATCAAGAACATAATTTTTGTAGAAAAATGATTAAAAAGATATCAAACAAAAGAAGAGTCAATTTCAACATCATATTGGGGGCACACTACATGACCACTAAAAACGACAAAAGTGCACTTATTGAAAGAAAAAGAATATAAGGAGTTTCAACTTTCAATAATGAAATGCAAGATCATGTATCTTTATATATCTAATAATACATTGTTTTGGATTTTAATATTTACACATGTTCTTTTTTTTAATTCTCTTACTATTACAAAAAACATTCTTCCATTTATAGTCGAGACTTTGGGAGCTCGAGAATTACTAAGCTGGCTAAAGGAATACTTTGCAACAATATCGATAATCATTGAGATGGATAACCTCTTGGTTAGACAAGCATTAGAAAAAAACGGTGGAAACAGTTCTTACTTTGATGTTATTATTCATGATTGTAAAGCACTCATGTGTGGCTTCACTTCTATTTCTTTGACTTTCGTTAGAAGATCAGCGAATCAGTACGTCCATCAGTTGACTCGGGCTTTCAATTCTTTGATTGATGTTATGGAGTGAATAATAGATCCCATCTTTAATTCATTATGTACTCAATTTTGATTTGACCAATAATTAATCAAAATTTCTATTTCAAAAAAAAAAAAATTCTTCCATATTCAGTCCATTTTTATTGGAGAAAACATTATTCCAAACAAGATAAACGTTTCATATTAAAATTTAATACGTATTAATTATAAGAAAATTGATTGCTAAAATAGTAATACACTTGATCACTCAGATATCTGAAATTCTTTTTGCTCTAAACACGTATTAAATTTAACAAATAATTCCCTCTATGGAAGGTTTTAAATATGCCATGAGATTTATGTGATTAAAAATATTATTAAAAAGGTCATTTTCTTGGGAACAAACAAAGAAGTAAACAAATAGAGTTGTACTATGTAAAGACTAATTAAAATCTGGATTAAAATTACTTTCTATACTTAAATAATATAAGTACACAAACTACGGCGAAATTATTGTCTTAGCCACTTGGTGATGTTATTTAGATAAGATATCTCTTTCCTAGCTAATCAATGATCTCCGATTTAGTGTCGGAGTCAAAATATTCACTAAAAAAATTTAAAATACAAAAATATAACATAAAAATTAAATTAAAACTGTAATATTTAGTATGCAACAATAACAACATACCCAGTGCCTCAAAAGGCTCCCGCTCATTGCGGGGTGAGGGGAAGTCGGATGTACGCAGCCTAACCCCTATGTTTAAAAACATAAAACGGCTGTTTTCAGATGACCCATGAGGAGCGTCGAAAGTTGCATTGACTAACTGCTACTT
>JAPFFP010000099.1:13421313-13448153 GCA_026153255.1 Solanum medicagineum
AAAAACAAAAACACGATTGGATTGTTTTCTTTTTTTGAGTTTTATATCTAAATTATCAATTATTAATTTAAGAAACATAACTTCTTTCTTTTGTTCTACTCTCATCAATATGGTATGTGTACTCATTCTCTCTAAAGAATTGCTACATCATACTCCACATGCGCAAAACATTTTACTTTGACAAAGAATAAATAAATTACTTGCATTAGTTAAGTTAAATATTGAAGTATTACTATTTTAAAAACAAATATTTTTCTTATCATACTCACCACTTTTTCTCGCCGTACACCCCACCCCACCCCACCCCACACCCCACCCACTGCACCCCAAGTTTTTAGTTTTTTTGTTTTTTTTTTAAAAGAAATTCTTACTTCATCTCTTTTCACTACCTTCAAATAATAAATCAGATATTGTTTTATTTTTTTAAAAATTAGTTCTACCCCATGCATCTAATCTTCCGCTTCATTTTTTCCCCTCATTTTCGATTAATAAAAAGTATTTTTTACTTATTGCAAGATTTTTTTAAAATATTATTTTTAATATATAAGTAGAAAAAGTATTTCCATGTACATATCTAACACATTACATGAAAAAAAATATATAAAAAAAATGAGGAGTGGGAGGATCAAATGAAGTGGTGTAGAATTTTATTTTTTTTGAAAAAATAAAAACAATATCAATTTTTTATAGGAAAGAGTGAAGTAGGCAGTGAAGTCTAAATGTTTTAAAAATAATTAAAAGGGGGAGGGGGAGGGAAGAAGTGATGGAGTTGTGTGAGAAATATTTTAATTTTTTGTTGAAATAGTACTAATATTTTAATCTTTAACGTTTAACTAATATTAATAATTTATTTGATATTTATCATGGTGGAATATTTCATTCATGTAGAATGAAATGACACACCACTGAGGTGTATTTTTCAAATTAGTGCTAAGTGATAATTTAGGCATCAAATCAAACTTCCAATAGTTTAATTTAGATATGATTCTAAAACAAAGAGAATTTTAAGTGCGTTTTTGATATTTATCTCTTTTATTAATAATAAACTATCCGTCGTCATTTTACTAAACAAAAAAAGATGTAAAAAAAGAACATTATGAAATCGAAATACTTATGATCATTGATCATCACCCCTTCAAATTAAGCCACAAAGGTATACCTGGAGAATTATTTATTTTCATAAGATATATCTCTCTCGTTATATAAATTATAAACTAGGTTTAGAAATCAATAAGCCCCAAATCATGCATGTATTGCTTAGATCTGATCCATCCAAAACAAATAAATTAAAAAGAAATGAAACATTTAGTACCTTTCGATCAACTTGATTAATACAAAACAAATTCATATCCTTCACTGTGTATAATAAAAGATGAAACATTAGATGATACTTAACAATTAACCATCAAATATGTAAATATACATGGATAATTATTTGTTTGGCACATAGAAATTAAGAAACCAGGGTTGGAAATCAACCATGTACTATAAAAAGAAACGACATGTTTTAATACCTTGTAATCGACGCGAACAACATATAACAAATCCTTTCATTAATAAGAAATATTCTTCCACTACTTAGATGAAACATCATGAAGTCGAAATACCTGATATTGTAGTATGACAATAAATCATCATCATCGTCATCATCACTTCTTCAAGTAAATACACATGGAGACTTATTTATTTGGCATAAGATAACCATATCTCTCATGATATTAGTACAAATAACATCAAATTAAACACACTTAAAAGGGAAAAAACCTAGCTAGGTTTGGAAATGAATAAGCCCCAAATCATCCATGTATTTCTTAGATCCATCCATTAAACCAGGACTCAATCTAAACATGAGAATACAAAATTCCATTTGATTAAGTGCTCCATCACCATCCAAATCTCCTTCAGCCAACATGTAAATCAACTCATCATCCCTTAAATCATTTAAACCAAGATTCATAGTGTTCCTCTTCAAACTTTCATAAGTTATTAACCCTATACTCACATCCATAAGCAAGCAAAAACCATTGCAAAGCTCCCTCATGAATCCTTCTACTCCTAATCTCTCCATCATCGAAGGGAAATAATCCTCGAAACCAAAAGGATCTTCCATTTTTTTGCTATGAGAGTAAAGAAAATATGAGTTCTCGCTATGTGTTGATAGTGTGTGTTATATTGTGTTGTGTGTTATATTGTGTGTTGTGTGTGTGTGTGTGTGTGTATATATATATATATATATATATATATAAGAAATGAAGGAAATTAATGTGTGGAGGTTGTAAAATTGTTGGCTTGTAAAATTCTCCTTCCTGGAAGTTGCATGAGGAATCATTTGACAAGCACAGTACACTTGTGAAAAAGGAGTTGGTTTTAGTAAGATTTACAGGAAAACCTCTCTCACAGTACTCTTTCTTAATGTTTTTTTGCCTTGAGTGATAATGATGCGTTGCATTAAGGGAGGTTCACAGCAACAATAAAGTTTGTTACGTTAATATTTGCATTAAGATAGTTTATCTATAACACGTCCGTTAAGACATGGTCCTTTTTGAACCCTGTCCTACATGATAATGATGTCTAAATGTGTTTTTAGGGTGCATTTATAATGGGACATACAATTAATCATTCATATATAATTGCTTCTAGGGTTAGCTAGGGCAACTTTTTCTAATTTCCGTATTCAATAATATTCCTAAATCTGAATCAATTATTAAGTTCCTTACTTTGCCAGTGTGATTTGTACTCTTTTCACTTAAAAAAAAAAGGTATTGATAGACACCTTATGTCTCTACGACAACAATATTTCAATTAGTGCAGAATTATCTTTGTTCATTTTTTGTCCCTTAAATATCTTTTATGTCAATTTTTTGATTAAAAAATACCCGTGATATTACCCTATTGGCTTATATGTCCTCTTGTTTTTAACAAGTTCCCTAGATAAAAAATCATAATAAAGAGCCTATTTGAAAAGCCACCATGTAATAATTGAGTGTAATTACATTTTTTTAACTCGTTTGGTATGCCAAGCAATTATCTGACAAGAGAGAAATTTAGTGTAATGGAAGGAGCGTAACTACACTCTTCAGTTCCTGAGGGAGGGTAAGGAATTGGTGTAATTACATACTATGTAATGATATGAAACTTTTAAAAATTCTGTTCTTCCTTTTATTTTCATTTTTTATTTCTATTTTTTTAAATTTTTTTAAAATATTTGTTGTTCTAATATTTTCTAAAAATATTTTTTTATTATTTATATTTTATTTGCTTCTCATTCTCAACTTTTACTTCTTTATGTGATTCTATGCAATTTTTTGTATTATTTATTTTTTATTTATTGTAGTTTATTTTTTCATAAGCATAGTTCTGTTAGCATTCTAATTTTAAAACTAAAGTAGAATTCATTGTTGAGTAAAGTTATAGAGGTACGTTTTCTTTCATTTTAATATTTCTAACATTTGTAATATTGCATTATTTTTTGGTCAAAAATACATTTTCTAATGTTCATCAAAACTTTTTACTTTTAGTTTTTATGATTAATTTAATTAAAATATACTAATTAGAAAGATATAAATGAATCTTTTTTATAATATTAATTAAGAATACATGTTTACTAAATTAATATATTTTCAAAAGACAACATATATCTTAAATACTAACTTTTATGCTATTTATAAATACCCTTAATTATTATTCTAATATAACTTTGTAATTATACTTGTGCAACCAAACATCACTCTTGTAATTACACTTGTGCAACCAAACATCACACTTGTAATTACTTGTGGCAAACAAGCAAGTCACAACAATTACTAGGTAGTAGTTACACTAATTCCAACTACCAGATGACTTTCTAAATAGACCCAAAATATTAATTCATTATGTTGTCTAATTTGATTGGTCCAAATTTAAATCCTTCTCAAATAAATGATAAAAATCACATATAACTCATATTTGACCTAATATGCTTGAAAATAGTGTTAAAAAATTTATTAGTTTCATGATATCTTTCTATTAGCTAGCTTATATTATATCAACTCTCAATTTATTAACTCGACTCATAACTGGCAATCCAACTAATGAATACTCACCTTGCTTATCCAAAAATTATTATTTTTATTAGTATACAATTTTCTATCAATTATTTAATTGTGTTGTCCATTTTCTTTTTTTAATTTTCTTATTCTTAATTAGGATATCGGACACTTAAACTTGAAATGATCTTTCTAGTTTGTCAAAGTAGAAATATTGTTTTTCAATAGACTTAACTGAAGTAAAAATTTCAAAGCAGGTATGAAAAGAATTAAAGTAGTAAAGAAGCCATGATAAACAACTTATATCTCTAAATAATAAAAATTGCTCTTAATTCTATTTATTAACGGAGTAAATATGAATTCATATTTTCAAGCAAATACATTTCTTTAGACAATTTACTTTCGATCTTCTAGAGCACAAAAACAACAAAAACAGAATAAATACAACAAAAGTGAGATAAAACAAGTCAGGAAAAGAAAAGAAACGTGGAAATAATATCAGTAAAGAACAAAAACATGTTGCTTCAAACCATCAACTTACATGGATATGTATAGAAGTTCGATAAAATTCAGTAATTTTAATTAAAATTATATATTTTATGTTAAAAAGAGTTAACTTAATATGTATGAATAATTTACGAAAAATCAATAAACTACATTTTTTTAAATATATAAAAAAATCAAAACATATAAGCTCAAAATTTTGAATCCGACTTTTTATATTAAGTGATAAATTTCTTAAATGACAACTTTTGGACCATGCTAGATATTGATCTAATAAGAATAATAGGGAATTAAAATTCAATCTCCAATATAGGTTGTACTTTCTGGTTCTTCCATTTAACTTTAGATGTCCAATTATATTTTTGGGCAAAATTGAATTACTATTTTTTATGCCTAAACATTTTTCTATTATATAAACATCATATTATTCCAAGTTGGTCTTTAACAGACTTTTCGATAGAGTTAAAATATAAATACGGAAATGAAAGGAAATGTACGTAATGAATGTGATCCTTCTGTATGTAAAGTAACAATCCATATTCTCTGTCTATTGGTTGTAATTCATATAAGTATATTTTATTAATTATTTTCTTATGTTTTCCGTTTTAATTTATGTGATATAATTTAATTAATCATAGAGTTTAAGAAATAAAATATGCTTTTGAAATTTAGTGTATATGTTGTCACATATTTGTGGAGTTGTAAAAACAGGAAATTTCGTAACTAAATTATTTCTAAATATAAAAATATATTATTCTTGTTGAAATAAACTAACAAATAAAATAACATCACATGGCGAATATAAAAATTGAATAAATGATAAAATAGATATTTGAGGATCAATTTACTTTATTTTTAGCCAATTTTATTATAGTTGAGTTGCATCATGTGACTCTCTACTGGCTTTTATTTGCATTTATTTAACTTTATGCAATCCTACCTACTGTTAGAAAATAGATGGAAATGGCTTAAGGCAAATATTATTATTTTCTTAAAAGAGTGATTATCTTAAAAAAATGATTATCTGCTTATAATTAGCGGATAATACTCCTTTGGAATACTACAAACCTATTGATAACCTATTTGGAAGTATTAAAAACACTTTTAAATTTGGCACGAATTATTATTTTATCCATGAATGATAGTATTGAAAACACTTTTCTACTTGACTAACTGAACTCAGTTAGATACGCCTTGATGTTGTAATATGAGTGAAATACACCCTTAAATTCTTGTCAATTAGCTAGGGAATGTTTGGTGTATTTTAGTTTAGTTGGTCAAGTAGAGCGGTGTTTTTAAGACCGCCAATAGTTCAGAGATAGAAACTAATAACTTGCGTTAAGTTTAGGAATGTTTTCAATATTGTTCTTATAAAAAATATAAAGTTTGAAACAATCAGGCGAAGTCAAAGTGAGGAGTTTGGGAGTTCAAAAGAAGAGAAACAATATTGCAAAACATATTTTTCTAATACAAATACAAAATTTATAAAAAAATTTATTGAATTCATCCGAATCTCCAAACCCCACTTAGCTCTGCCTCCGAAAACAGACCCTTGTTCAGAAAGGTGCCTTCCTTAGCAGAACAAACACATGTTTTAGTTATTTCAACTATATTACCTGTTCAATTATTTCAGATTTTCAGTGAGTATTATCTAAAATATTTTATTCATGCTACTCAACTGAATTTAAACCACAATTCCTATTTTTTAAATAATTACTCTAATATTATATACTTACCATAATATAACACATGCTAGCTAGCACTATACTTTTATCATATTTATGGAAGATTTATCCAGCTGCTATGTCACTAATTTGTACGATTGCAAAAAGACAGTGTAAAAACAGGAAAGTACGTGAATATTCCGGGGTGTTTCCTTAAAGCTCAAGACAAAACGGAAATATTCTTTATCCGTTTCATTTGTTTGTCCTACTTTTTTTTTTTTTTAATTTTAACTTTCAATATAACATGCTTAAGGACAAAAGATTAATAAAGGATATTTTAATATATTTGACTTATCTTTAATTTGACATCACAAGATTCAGAAGTCTGTTTTATTTTTTTTGAGTTCCGTGCTAAGCTAAAATATGACAAATAAATTGTAACGGAGGGACGAAACAGGAACCATCATTTTTGTTGCGTCCCACGGGGAGAACAGTTTTGGGTTTAATTTGTGGATTTTACTTTCATTACTTTCCTTGACAAAAGGAAATTGCAATGCAGCTTCCTCTCAATTATAATATCTTCTTCTTCACAAACCATCATTCATACTCCATAAACTTGAGTATAGATATGCAAAAATGACTTAATTTCTTACTCATTTGTTGTACATATTATATCCAATTTTTATATAACATTATTGTGAAATATATATTGAGATACATTTGTCAATGTGCATTAATTTGATTAATTTTGGGAGTTATGTTGAGTTTTGAGTTTTTGTGTTGAGTGTTGATGCCAGTGACAAAGTCAGGATTTTCACTGAGAGTATTCCATTAGAATTTGTAGTGTGATCTTTCGTCTCTGCCTGATGGATAAGTTATCATGCCCACTCCCCTTAGAAAGATATCGATGAACACGATCTTTCTAGTAACATGGAGTGGAGAGTAACTGGAGTTCTTTTTGCTAGTATAGTTGATTCCTGTCCTGATAAAGTGAAGTTAAAACATGCAATTTGTTAAGAAGTACTAAAATGTACATAGAGTTGGGACTAAAATAGAAAGGGCCCCTGGTTCACAAGTTATTTAGAGGGTTGTTACTCAGAATAGGCCAATTCATTACGTACCAAAATAATACATGTCACTGAAAAACAGAAATACTCGACTAAGTTCCTTAATTCACCTCATATAGTCTATATATATACACTAATACTGTTGAGAAACAGGACTTATGCTGGCGTATGTCTATCTTGGCTCGAGAACTGTTATCGACATGGTGCTACTTAGATATCCTTCATCAGGTGACTCTGCTGATTCCGTTGTATTCCTCTCGATAAAAAAACCAGGCTTCTTTGGTTGAGGAAGAGCCAGACCTTCATTGCCTAACCAGAAAACTACTGATGCCATTGTAGGCCTATCCTCGGGGAGTTTTTGGACGCACAATAAACCGACTTGGATGCATCTCAACACTTGAGATTCTGAAAATGATTCTTTGATGCATTCCTCTATCAGTTCCAAAGCTTTTCCTTCAGTCCAAAGTAACCAAGCCTAAATTATAAAATAGAACATTTATGCAAATGTATTCCCAGTAGGAAGCTAAGAGTAAATTAAGGGAATGAAGTTTATGCCATATGTGCTTACATGTCCCAAAAGATTGTGATGATGTTCCGGATGACGAAATTTCCTGTTCTTTCTGCCACTAACAATTTCAAGAATGATTACGCCGATGCTGAATACGTCTGATTTTACTGAATATTTCCCATCAACAGCATACTCCGGCGACATATATCCACTATCATTCAATAAAACTATGCTCATGTTCTGATCTAATGTAATATAGATTCTGTGATTAAAGATAAAGTAGAAACTTACTATGTCCCTATTACCCTCTTAGTTTTTCCTTCCATTTGGTCTCCGCCAAAAATTTTGGCAAGGCCAAAGTCAGAAATTTTGGCATTCAGGTGATTATCTAATAAAATGTTGCTGGTCTTGAGATCTCGGTGAATAATTCTTAGTCTTGAATCCTGGTGAAGGTAAAGAAGACCTCGGCATATTCCCATAGCGATTTCAAAGCGGTCCTTCCATGCAAGTGAAGCCTTTCTGCTTGGATCTGCACAATGTTGAACTAAGCATTAAGTGATGCAGAGATACTGAGGGCTTATCAAGAAGAATTTAGTTAATGGATTATGAAAATCAGACCAAAAATGAAATAATCCAAGCTTGCATTGGGCATAAACTCATAGATTAACATCCTTTCGTCTCCTTCAAGGCAGCAACCCAATAGCTTGACAAGGTTCCTATGTTGCAGCTTGGAAATGAGAACGATTTCATTTTTAAACTCTTGAACGCCTTGCCAAGAATACTTCGATAACCTCTTTACTGCAATATCTTGTCCATTTGGAAGGATACCCTGCAGTTTTCTATCAGGAGTCAAAGATGTCACTTCTAGCTAGACGTTGAGGATCAAAGTTGATTTACCTTGTAAACCGGTCCAAAGCCTCCCTCCCCAATCACATTAGCAGAAGAGAAGTTCTCAGTAGCGTTAGTAACAGTAACTAAATCGAACAATGGAAGCTCCATGTCCTCACTTTCAACTTCTAAACCTGTCAACATACATCCGTCCCCCACAAACATGATATCAATGAGAATTTGGTAAAGGGCGAACAACGTCAGCTAGATAGACAAGAGTACCTCAAGTATATGTACCTCTTCTTCTTTTCCTTCTTCGGAAGTAAAACCAAGCTAAAAGGCTGAGGATAAATGTTGCTACCACTGCTGAAATGACACCAATCAGGGCTGACCTCTTTCTCTGTGGCTTCCTGTCTGAATATGACCGGTAATTAGACCATAATCAGTTCAATTTACATATGAGTTGGCCATATCAGTAGTGAATTGCACAAATCGTATTACTTCTTATTTTGGTATGAAGCCCTGCAGACTAGTTAATAAGTAACTATTAAAGGACAGAGTGTGTACGACCACCACCCGCTGTTTACACCCTTGATGGTCTATAGCATATTAGAAGCTGAGAGGCAGCTTTCCTAAAAGCCCTTGGAGGAAACGAAGATGTAACATAAAATGGGACGGAGGGAGCACTAACGTTCATCAAGTAAGTAAATAAGATAGTGGAGTTCCTTCAACTCTATACAACAACATACCCAGTGGTCTGTGGATGAATTTTATTGTATAACAAAATAAGAAAATGGTCCAGAGTGGGATCATTACCTAATTCTGAAGCTGCAACTCTCACAAACAAGTTTTGCTCATTTTGGCTGAATTCTCTTATATCAATAAGTTCTCCAAACCATAGTAAGCATCCACTTCCGCCATTTCTTACATCAAGATCTGAGTAGGCTGTACAATTGCAATCAGCTAAGCACATATTCTTGCAATCTTCAAGGTTCATACTTTCATTATACCTGGAGTTTCTGGTATCCGGCATCTTAATACCCGTAAATTTAAGAAAACCATCGTGGGTACAATCCAAAGAAGTTCTCCTAACACAACCACTAGACCAGTCTGCTGCAGAATCTTGAGGATACCTGTAAAGACATAATTAACAAAAAAAAGAATCGGGCTCATAACTTAACGTGAGATGATCACATAGTTTAACAAATACAAACCTAGGCTCAAAACCTCTCAGACAGTCACATGGCGGGGAGTTATTGATATTGCAACTTGAATAAGATCCACATAAAGCAAAACGATCACAATTATCAAACTGCGCTGTCAAGTAGAGAAACCAGCTCTGACTATGTTCTCTCCACATTAGGTGTTCTAGCACTCCAGACGGGTTGAGCACCACCCTGGTGGGCATGGATTTATTCTTAACCTTGTATGTGTAGTAAATATTCTGCTGATTTATAACAAACTCAAAACTGTAATACACATTTTGTTTATTGTTCGGACTACCACTAAATGCAATACCATTCCATGGCCCTGAGCTATATGCTATAGATGAATTTTTCCAGACGAACAATTGTGGGTATCCATGAGAATCAAGACCATCAACATATTCACCAGGAGTAGGATCATCATTACTCTTCCATGACGTTGCACGCCAATCCATGCCCGTGACCAAATTCTTTCCTATCTTCATGCCAGGTAATAAAGTATTTCCTGGATAATCAAAACTCTGCCACGCGAAATTATTTTGGTCATTTCCATCACTGACAACAAGGTTCCCGGAATCCAAGAGCCGTGCTTTTGGATTCTTTAAGGATCTTGATGAGTTTGATGACCAAATTGAGACATTGGAATGATCAACAAGTACAAGAATTCCATTGGGATTGAGTGATAACACTCCTGAATTGTCTTTCAGGGGAATGTTCCTGTTGGCAACCCAAACTACAGTTTTGGTCGATATTTTCTTGTACCATATGCCAATGTAACGATTCTTGGAATTTCCAGGGCTGAAAAAACCAAGTTCATAAACCCCTCCAGCTGAAACAATTGTGTCACCATCTCTAATGGATTTATCTGTAATGATTGTGTCTAATGATGCAGAAACTAGTAAAATGAATAGAAACTGGGAGCAAATGAATAAAGAAACTAGGCCTTTCATGGATTCTGATTGACAATGTTAAGGCCTTTGAGCCTCAACATAGCTGATACAAATAATACTAATACATTTGATTGACAAAGTTGAGTTTTCCTGCCCACCACTTTAGAATAAAAAAAAGTCAGGTTCAATATTACTCTTGAATAGAATATGAAAAGAAAAACCTTTTTAATTAAAATAATAGGCCTAGGCACACCTGGACTAATTAAACTACCTCCTACTAACATACGTACCCAATTACTCTAGCCGTTTTCCTATTTTCTCATGTTGTTTGGACAAAATTTTTAGGATATATATATATAAATGAGCTTTTTGAAAATCGCACTCTAAAATTAGGAAACCTAGTATTGTCTCCTATCGCTCCCCACCCTCCCATCCCACCTGCCCCCTACCTCCCCAATTCCAACCGCATCTTCATGATTTTATCTGAAATCTATAAAAATGCTCTTTGGATAACGTTTTTAGATTGTATACCAAACACAAAAAGATAGGTAAAAATCATTTGTAGAATTATAATTCGGATAAATAATTTCATCATATAATGATCAGGATCACCCAGTATTTGATTTTCGATAACACGAGTTGTTTGATTCAAAACGAGGTCAAGTCAGAATTATAATTATTATGATCATAACCTGATAAATAATTTCATAATTTTGGTATAAACTCTAGGGATAATTACATGAAAAGACCATTTGATCATTTCAATTACTAAAAAAATGGTCATTTCCTATGTAGTCAAATATAGGCAGTGTATATTGAAATGACCCTTAGTTGTATAGTCAGTGTATATTTAATGTATAATCAAGCTATATTCAGCTTCTGAGTATATCATAATGTATATTCAGTATATAACTCAATCTATGTTGTATAATCCATGCAAATCTCAAATTTTACTGAAGGTCTATCACGGCTTCTTGGTTCAATTAATTTGGAACCACACAAAACTTTTCTAAGTGAATTATTTTTAACTTTTTATGAGCCAATCACTTAAGTTTACTGATCAATTGAATAATTGTTTCAACTTTTCTGTTAAGAGGCCATTGAGGCGGCTAAGAGCCTAATAAGACTTGTGGGTGTGAAATTCTGTTGTTTCAAAGTTGTACGCTTTTGACTAATCATGATTATATATAAAATTACCGTTCCAAGTGATTTTTGAACTTTTAAAACTTAATTATGATTAAATTATTCACCTAAACATGTTAAGTTATACTCTCTCCATTTAAAAAAAAATGAGCTAGCTTGATTTGACATGAAATTTAAAAAATAAAGAAGACTTAAACAAGTGACGTGAAAAGAAAAGAGATCATTCTTTTGAAACAGAATAAAAAAGAAAATAGATCATTCTTTTGAAACAGACTAAAACATAAAGTAGGTCATTCTTTTTTAAATTGAGGGAGTAGCTTGTTTGGTTAAGTTTAGTTTTCCTTTTTTTCTGAAAATAAAATTTATTTATTTACAGATGCCTTATGAAGTACTTTTGGAAAGAAGAAAATCAGTATTTGGCTAATCAGTTTTTCTTGGCCAAGGTTCTAAAAGAACTTACAAGGAAAAACCACTTTTTGAAGTTTTCATGATATTAACACATTCATTTCTTTCTTTTTTCCTTTCATATAGTAAAGTCACCAAATAATATTATACCAAGGAAAAGATAAAAGGGCAAGTTATGTCATTAAACTGACTGTTATAGGTACTATTATCATATATGCACTAGCACTCATATTGACAATGAGAAACAGTCAATACATTTCAAAATTTCCAATTGGAGTTTTATGTCTATCTTGGCTCTAGAACTGTTATCGACACGCGGCTACTTACATATGCTTCATCAGTTGACTCTGTTGATTCCACTGAATTCCTCTCTATAAAAAAACCAGGTTGCTTTGGTTGAGGAAGAACTAGACCTTCATTGCCTAACCAGAAAACTACTGATGCCATTGTAGGCCGATCCTCCGGGAGTTTTTGGACGCATAACAAACCAACCTGGATGCATCTCAACACTTGAGATTCTGAAAATGATTCTTTGATACATTCGTCTATCAGTTCCAACGCTTTTCCTTCAGTCCAAAGTAACCATGCCTAAATAATAAAACAGGACACATTTATGCAAATGTATCTACAATAGTAAACTAAAGAGAATTGAGGGAATGAAGTTCTGTGTCATATGTGCTTACATGTCCCAAAAGATTGTGATGATGTTCCAAATGACGAAATTTCCTGTTCTTTCTGCCACTAACAATTTCAAGAATGATTACGCCGATGCTGAATACATCTGATTTTACTGAATATTTCCCATCAACAGCGTACTCCGGGGACATATATCCACTGCATCAATTCAATAAATTTATGCTCATGTACTGATCTAAATATAATAAAGATTCAATGATTTAAAGAGAAGTAGAAACTTACTATGTCCCTATTACCCTATTGGTTTTTCCTTCCACTTGGTCTCCACCAAAAATTTTGGCAAGGCCAAAGTCAGAAATTTTGGCACTCATGTGACTATCTAATAAAATGTTGCTGGTCTTGAGATCTCTGTGAATGATTCTTAATCTTGAATCCTGGTGAAGGTAAAGTAGACCTCGAGATATGCCCATAGCGATTTCAAAGCGGTTCTTCCATGCAAGTGAAGCTTTCCTGCTTGGATCTGCACAATATAGAGCTAAACATTGATCAGTCATGCAGACATATTGAGGATTTATGAAATGGACTTTAGCTAATGAATCATGAAAACCAGACCAAAAATGAAATAATCCAAGCTAGCGTTGGGCATAAATTCATAGATTAGCATCCTTTCTTCTCCTTCAAGGCAGCAACCCAATAGCTTGACAAGGTTCCGATGTTGCAGCTTGGAAATGAGAACGATTTCATTTTTTAACTCTTGAATGCCTTGTCCAGAATACTTCGATAGCCTCTTTACTGCTATCGCTTGTCCTCCTGGTAGGATACCCTGCAATTTTCTATCAAGGATTAAAGATGCCACTTTTAGATAAACATTAAGGATTGAAGCTGATTTACCTTGTAAACCGGTCCAAAGCCGCCTTCCCCAATCACATTAGCAGAAGAGAAGTTTTTAGTGGCACTAGTAACAGTAACTAAATCAAACAATGGAAGCTTCATGTCCTCATTTTCAACTTCTGAACCTGTCAACATACATTTGCCCGCCACAAACATCATATCATTGAGAATTCACTAAAGTTTATCAATGTTAGCCAGATAGAATTTTCTAACCAGTATATTTACCTGCTCTTATTTTCCTTCTTTGGAAGGAAAGCCAAGCTAAAAAGCTTAGAATAAATGTTGCTACCACTGCTGAAATAACAGCAATCAGGACTGACCTCTTTCTCTTCCGCGTCCTGTCTGAATATGTTCAATATTAGTTCATAATTAGTTTTCAATTTAATGAAATCCTGCAGACTGCAAGATTACTGAAAAAGTAGTCCATGTTTAATTGATTAAAGCTGCATTGTCAATCGGAACATCTTTGAAAGATGACACATATTGCAGTACAGAATGCATATGACTACCACCCGCTGCCAACATCTTTGATCTGTCTGACGTCTAGCATATTTTTAAACCTTTAAAGGGAACAAAGTGTCTCATACGTTGGCAATCCTACCAACCTATTAGTTCCCTAGTATGCAGAGTAAGATTTGAAATCATTCATTCAAATGATCTTTACGTCTAGCTACTTTCATTCCAGTACCACAGAAAATGAGGGTACAGGTGATTGTCACACCATTAGTAGGACAAGTTTGTACTAGATTACCAGCTCCAATTTATATGGATCATAATTGGGAAAATATTGTAGGAATTTTTAAAAGTGGATACAAGCATACTTATCCTTCACAATGATATCGCCATATTACCAACTACCAAAGCACTTAATCAACTTTAAGGTCTATCAAGTTAATAAGACAGTAGAGTTCCTTCAATTCTAAAGAGTTCTGCATTTTCGTTACCTAATTCTGAAGCAGCTACTCTCACATACAGGTTTTGCTCATTTTGGCTGAACTCTCGTATATCTATGAGTTCTCCGAACCATAGTAAGCATCCACTTCCGCCATTTCTAATATCAAGATCTGAGTAGGCTGTACAATTGCAATCATCTAAGCACATTTTCTTGCAATCTGCAAGGTTTATGCTCGCATTATACCAGGAGTTTCTGGTATCCGGCATCTTGATACCCGAAAATTTAAGAAAACCATCTTGGTTACAATTTAAAGAAGTTCTCCTAACACAACCACTAGACCAGTCTGCTGCAGAATCTTGAGGATTCCTGTAAAGACATAATTAAGTAACAAAAAACAATTGGGCATGTGTAATCAAAATTCAAATGTGTGCGCTCTCTGATATCTTTACGTGAGATGATCACATAGTTTGACAAATACAAACCTAAGCTCAAAGCCTTTTAGACAGTCGCACGGAGGAGCGTTATTGATGTTGCAACTTGAATAAGGTCCGCATAAAGCAAAGCGATCGCAATTATCAAGTTGTGCTGTCAAGTAGCGGAACCAGCTCTGGCTGTGCTCAATCCATATAAGATGTTCTATCACTCCATCCGGGTTGAGCACCACCCTGGTGAGCATAGAGTCATTCTTCAGCTCGTATTTGAAGTAAATTTCCTGCTGATTGATAACAAACTCGAACGTATAATACAAAGTTGGCTTATTACTAGGACTACTACTAAATGCAATACCATTCCATGGTCCTGAGCTAAATACTATAGATGAATTTCTCAACAAGAACATTTGGGGGTATCCACGTGAATCAACATGGTCTACGTATTCACCAGGAGCAGGATCATCTGTGCTCTTCCACGACGTTGTATACCTATCCATGCCCGTGACCAAATTCTTTCCTACCTTCATGCCAGGTAATAAAGTATTTCCTGGATAATCAAAACTCTGCCACGCGAAATTAACTTCAAGATCTCTTTCTTTTCCATCATAGACAACAAGGTTCGCAGAATCCAGGAGCTGCGCTTTTGGATTCGTTAAGGATCTTGATGAATTCGATGACCAAATTGACACATTAGATTTATCAACAAGTACAAGAATTCCATTGGGATTGAGTGTTAACACTCCTGAAGTGTCACTAAGTGGAATGTCTCTGTTTGCAACCCAAACGACCGTTCTAGGTGATATCTTCTTGTACCATATCCCAATGTAACGATTCTTGGAATTTCCAGGGCTGAAAAATCCGAGTTCATAAACCCCTCCAGCTGAAACAATTGTGTCACCATCTCTAATGGATTTATCCGTAGTGATTGTGTCTAATGATGCAGAAGCTAGTAAAATGAAGAAAAATTGGGAGCAAATGAACAAAAAAAGTAGCCTGGATTCAAGCTCATATTTTTCATTGACAAGGTTCAAGAGCCTCAACATAGCTGACACACAAAACTATTTCAATAGTGACAAAATTATACTCTTATTGCCCACCAGTTTAGAATCAAAAAGTCATGTCCATAATATTTGACTTATAAAATAAAAATAGGCTAAATATTGCGATAGTTCTTTAAAGTTGATACGTATTATAAATTACATATCCAAACACTTCAACTTGTCAAACGAGCCAATCAATTGTTGACTACTGTAATTCTAACTAATAATTTCTTACCCAAACCAATTATACAGTAGGACCCACGAACAAAAAGCTTGAATAGACAAAAATAGTTCCAAAAATTCAAATTCACTAACCTTGATATCAAAATGGACCATTTAGAAGATTTTTGTTATGTTATGGAACAACTTTTAGTTTTTTCTATGTGATAATTTTTGCATTTTGTTGTTGCTGAGGATTAAAAATGGTACAATAATCAAAGATTAATTAGCATTGCTTCAAGTTTTGAGTATATAATCACTTCATGGTTTTTTTTTTTTTGGTTTTTTGTTTCTGGGCCCAAGGGTAGCTTTGTGTAATAAATACAGAGATGGGGGATGAAAATTGATAATATTTTTTTATAAATCTTTGTCGGCATCGTCAAAACACTTTTACTCGCTCAATGTTTTCCTTTTTTAAAAAAGAATAATTGTGATGATCGGGATGATTTGCTTGCACTTTGATTAATTTTATATATTATTTTTCGTGTCAATTTGTACACTCGTAAATATAAGATTTTCAGTATTATATTTATTAGTGTTTAAATACAAAATTGTGAATCCAAATTTATATTTATTTCGATTTCAATAGATATTTATATATATATACATATGCTTATATTTAGTGTTTGATATTGTCCGCTTTGGGCCAAGCTCTCACGGCTTTATTTTTGGGCATCTCCTAAAAGGCCTCATACTAATGGAGTTGGGTCAACCTATTTAAGTTGGTCATTTTTGACCTTCCACCACCGATGTGGGAGAAAGAGTTTGCATTATCCTAACATGAACCTCATCTCAACTAACTTCAGTATCTTTTTCCTCTCATCAAATATGTATTAATTAATTTTATTCAATTCATCAGGCATTTGCGATAAAATTATTTAGTATATTTTTTTTACTTCTTTTGAATTTAACGCGATACATCGTATTTTTTTTCAATTTAAGGAAACGATTCTTTCAACTTTTCTGTTGAGAGGCCATAGAGGCGGCTAAGAGCCTAAGACTTGGGATGTGAAAGTTTTTAATTAAAAATTTGTAAATCTTTTGACCTCCCATTTTGATTGAATATATTTAATATTGAATTAATTTATGTATCTTTGTTAATACCTTTAATGGTGAATTTTCATAATTTTAGTGAATATTTTAATATTAACTCATTCAATTGCTGATGAAGTGTATTAAATTTATGAAGTTAATTCATATTTAAGCAAGATATAGCTCAAACAATAACCTAAGGGGTCATTTGGTTACGTTTAAGTTATACCTCCAATCAAACATGGATAAAATAATTCCACATTTTATCTTCGGATTATAAGGTAATTCTTGGACTATTATCCCACTATTTTTGTCTTATTAACAAGATAAGTTATTCTCATGTATACAGTGGGATAACTTATCCCACACTAACTTATCCAAAATTAATAATCCCGTGATAATATGTTGTCAACCAAATTACCCAAGTACATATTTTTTTATGTAAAGGGATAAAAACAAATATTTTAATTAATTTAAAATTACTGCACTTAATGAAATATTACAAAGATTAAAATTAAACTTCATCAATAATTAAAAGGGATAAAAAGTTCAAACTTATCCCTAAAACTAATTAATGTCTTCTAATAATGTTTTGAAGAGACAAATATTTGACCAAAACTTTTTAATTGAAGTGACAGATAAAAATAATAATTTAAGGAGATATTTTTTTTCCTTTTCCTGATCTAATCAATCAGGTCAAAATAAATAATTCCAACTTTTATGATATTGACACATTCATTTATTTTTTTTTCCTTTTAATATATTGTAAACCGAAAAAGTCATCATATTGGAATATTATACTAAGAAAATATAAAAATAAAAAGACAAGTTTTGTCATGCTGTAAATATCATTTTCTACTTGATATTTAAGTAATTTTTAATTATTTCATTTTCCAAAATAGTATATGCTTTTGAGCCATTAATTTCAGTTAGTTGAAACTTAGAATTATTGGATATATTCTTCATTTATTGACGTGCCTAAGCCTGGGCAGACAATAGCTCAATTTTTTCATTGATGCAAGATTGATTTATTAATACTCTCTTCTCTTAGTCGAATAATAATCGTTTACAATTAATTTGATACAAGAATTAGAGAACTAATAAGAATAATTTTATTAAATCATCCTTTAAGTACAATAAATACAATATTTTGAAAAATATAATAAGAAAATGATTATAATTAATAAAAAATATAAAATTAAGAACTAATTGTTAAATTATTTTTTGATTTTATAAAACCAATACGTATTATTGAATATCTATTTTTAGTATAGTGAATAACTATTATGAAACAAAGGAAATAATGTCAAGGTAAGAGAATTATCCGAATCATTGTGTCAACTTATATAAAAAAGAAGGCAAATATTTATTCACATTCGATATTTATATATTAAGTTATGTTAACTTATGGTAATTTATTTGATCAAGTTTTTGCAAGGTAAAAAAATATTTGCTTTTAAATTGAGATGTTTCACTAGTTTTTGGGAGAAGATAAGTACTCCTAAGAAGACACAAAAGTTTTTTTTCAGAAGTTGAAAAAAAGTTTGGCCAAAAATTTTTGCTTAAAATAATTTTTTCAATTTATTGATCAAATATAAATTACTTCTCATTAAAATTATTTTTTAAAATAAATTAATTTTAAAAATTTGATGAAACAATCTATTGTATAGTTAGATGAAATAAAAATATTTATTAATAATCATAATCATGTGATAGAATGTATTCAAATATAAATATACAATATATATTTATTAATTTAACATAAATATACTAAGTGATAATATGGATAAGTTTTTATCAAAAGAGACTTATGATCAGAACATGATGGAATGGGCATATGAGCTAAAATCTACTTTTATATCCATTCTAATATTATGGCATTTTGTGAATTTTGAAAATCTATATATTTTTATTAGAAATAAATATTTTATTTTAATAAATTAATAATATTTTTATATTATTAAATAACTATATAGAATAGTAGTAATTAAATAGAATTTCAATGTATTATTAAAAAATTATTTTAACAAAATCTATTTTTAATCATTTTTTTTAAATATATGTTAACATAACATGAGTGGAGTAATATACAACGAAAGTAGAAGATCAATTATTTTAGCCACTTGTTTAAGGCAGCCTTGCTAAAGACAAAATTACACATGTACAGTAAGCCCACTTGCTTTTAATAATGCAAGTAAAAATTTTCTCTGTTATTGACAGCTAACACTTTAATAATACAAATAAAATCCTCAAATTGTGGTTCATATTTATGCAGCATTTTTTCTGATATTAAAGGGCTACGACAAAGGGATTCAATTATCAATTCCCTTGTATATATACATGCACATTAACAAAGAGTCTGAAGTGTTTATCAGTATTAGTTTCAATGTCGTTATAAGCTTTAAGGATATTTATAAAGAGAATTAATGATCTTTAAAAATATATATTTAACGATGATTAAACTATTATCGTTACAAGATCATTTTGGTGTAGTGATATATGAAGTAAGTAGCACATCTAGTCAGATGAATGTGATTGATGTATTAGATGTACCTAGTACTGCTGTTCTTGTTACAATATCCAATGTATCTGCTTGCTTTTGAGTATTGACAATTCAAAAGAGATGAAAACAACCTGTCCAGGTTGAGATTATATTGGGTATGTTATTGTTGTAATAACAGATCTCAAATGCCTAATGCTATCTTAGTACTAATCTAACTTGTGGGTGACACTAATCAGCATGGTTTTTGTTTCATATATAAGAGAATTGAATGTGCATGATTATTCAAAAGTGTATATATGTATACATTCTAATTTCTTTTACCTATGTATACATTGTTTGAGTAAAGCAGTTGAACCCACAGAACCCGCATCAGTACTACTCTACATTACTCCGAAATTTAACATGTCATGGTAGTTTTTGTAGTTCACGCGTGAGGTTTGCCTGACTCGTGCACGAGCCACACTTACATCAACTAGAGGTGTCTTCACGATAGTTAAGTTGTCTATCTCATAAGTGGTGATAACTTTGAGTGTCTATCTATGTATTCGGCCTATAAATTAACTACAATGAAGCATATATATCTAACATTCAATCATATATCACACATTTAATACTTTGATACAAACACTGGATGCTTGTCAATTATTTTTTATATTTTGGCCTCTCAAACAGGGAAACTGAGTCGTCAAAAGTGTACAATAATGCACAGGTTCAGACTATCACATTCCAATTCTTAGCCGCCTCTCAGCAGTTGGAAATGAAAGAAAAAAATTGACCTTTTCAATGAAAGAAACTGGTGGTGTTGTTTTGTGTCAGCTAAGTTGAGGCTTTAAAGCTTTACGTTTTTTCGAAAGGCGCGAATCACAATCCATGAAAGGGAAACATTTTCTATTGTCTTACTCCATTTTCCTCTCCATGGCGCTAATTTCCACAGCATTAGACACAATCACTACAGATAAATCCATTACGGATGGAGAGACAATTGTTTCAGCTGGAGGGGTTTATGAACTCGGATTTTTCAGCCCTGGAAATTCCAAGAATCGTTATGTTGGGATATGGTACAAGAAGATATCACCTAGAACTGTCGTCTGGGTTGCCAACAGAAATATTCCAGTGAAGGACAATTCCGGAGTGTTAACACTCAATTCCAATGGGATTCTTGTACTTGTTGATAATTCAAATCTCTCAATTTGGTCATCAAACTCATCAAGATCCTTAAAGAATCCAAAATCACGGCTCCTGGATTCCGGGAACCTTGTAGTCAGTGATGGAAATGATAGTGACCTTGAAGTTAATTTTGCTTGGCAGAGTTTTGATTATCCGGGAGATACTTTATTACCTGGCATGAAGCTTGGACATAATTTCTTCACGGGCATGGATTGGAACATGTCATCATGGACGAGCACTGATGATCCTGCTCCTGGCGAATATATAGAACGTCTTGATTCTCATGGATATCCGCAATTTTTGTGTGGAAAAATTCGTCTATTTTGTATAGCACAGGGCCATGGAATGGTATTGCATTTAGTAGTAGTCCTCAAAAGAAACCAGCTGTATATTACACTTTTGGGTTTGTTATTAAACAGCAGGAAATTTACTTTGAATACGAACTTAACGAGTCCCTACCCACCAGGATAGTGATCAATCAGGCTGGAATAGTGGAACACCTAACATGGATCAAGCGCAGTCACAGCTGGATAGTCTACGTGTCAACGCAAAATGATAATTGTGACCGTTTTGCTTTATGTGGTCCTTATGCAAGTTGCAACATCAGTAACTCTCCTCCATGTGACTGCTTGCGAGGTTTCGAGCCTAGGTACTGTAAAAATGTGTGACCTTCTCATGTAAATGTTTAAGCTACTAGAGAGAGCATACTTTTAGTTACTTTTTTATGCCTTTACACGCATAAACTAGAGTGTCTTGACCAATTTTCACAGGTATCCTGAACAATGGTATGCAGTGGACTGGTCTAATGGTTGTACAAGGAAAACCTCTTTGTCTTGTCATCAAGATGGTTTTCTTAAATTTACTAATATCAAGATGCCAAATACTAGACACTCCTGGTATGATGAGAGCATGAATCTTGAAGAATGCAAGAAAATGTGCTCGGCTGAGAAAATGTGCTCGGCTGATTGCAATTGTACAGCCTACTCAAATCTTGATATAAGAAATGGCGGAAGTGGATGCTTACTATGGTTCGGTGAACTCGTTGATATTAGAGTGTACAATGAAAATGAGCAAGACCTTTTTGTCAGAGTTGCTGCTTCAGAATTAGGTAAGGACCCTACTCTACCATTTTCGCGTTCTTTTACACAATATAAACACACCTCTTTATGATTAAAGGACCTCTACTGTCACATGTCACTGATAGTAACATATGATAGTGACTAAAGCATTCATACTGATACAACCAATTCATATGTCAATTGAAGACAGCTTATGGACTTCTTATTAAACAGATTCAGACATCAATCGGAGGAGAAAGAGGCCAGCCCTGATTGTGGTGATTTCAACAGTAGTAACAACTTTTATCCTCAGCTTTATAGCGTGGTTTACCTACCAAAGAAGGAACAGAAAAATAAATGAACATACTAGAGGTACTCTTGTCTAACATTCTTTATTAGAAAATTGTTGATTGTGAATGGTTCTTTTAACCTCCATCTAGCTAACATTGTTCGATTTTACCAAATGATTGAGGGAAAGCTTGCTAAATCATGTCCATGACCGGAAAATATATGTTGACAGATTCAGAAGTTGGAAACGAGGACCTCGAGTTGCCATTGTTTGATTTAGCTACTGTTACTACTGCCACTAAGAACTTCTCTTCTGCTAATGTGATTGGTGAGGGTGGCTTTGGACCAGTTTACAAGGTAAATCAACTTTGATCTTCAACTAAAAGCTAGAAAGGGCATCTTTGACCCTTGAGAGAAAATCGCAGGGTATCCTACCAGATGGACAAGAGATAGCAGTAAAAAAGCTATCGAAGTATTCTGAACAAGGCGTTCAAGAGTTAAAAAATGAAATCATTCTCATTTCCAAGCTGCAGCATAGAAACCTAGTCAAGCTTGTCGGTTGCTGCCTTGAAGGAGAAGAAAAGATGCTACTCTATGAGTTTATGCCCAATGCTAGCTTGGATTATTTCATTTTTGGTCTGGTTTTCATTATTAGTTAACTAAAGATTACTACTTCATAAGTTCTCAATATATCTGCAACACTTAAGGATTAATTGTACATTGTGCAGATCCAAACAGAAAAGCTTCGTTTGCATGGAGGAATCGCTTTGAAATTGCTAAGGGAATATCTCGAGGTCTTCTTTACCTTCACCAGGATTCAAGATTTAGAATTATTCACAGAGATCTCAAGACCAGCAACATTTTATTAGATAGTGACATGAATGCCAAAATTTCTGACTTTGGCCTTGCCAAAATATTTGGCGGAGACCAAATGGAAGGAAATACTAAGAGAGTAATAGGGACATAGTAAGTTCTATAAAGCCTTATGATAGAATCTGTATTACATTCAATTAGTACATGGAACTGAGATTTGATGAGTTGATGCAGTGGATATATGTCACCGGAGTATGCAGTTGATGGAAAATATTCAGTAAAATCCGATGTGTTCAGCATCAGTGTTATTATTCTAGAAATAGTTAGTGGCAGAAGGAACAGGAAATTTCGTCATTTGGAACATCATCACAATCTTTTGGGACATGTAAGCACATACAACACAAAACTTTGCTCCCTTATCTCACTCTTTCTATTGCGATTGCAACTGTATAAATGTGTTGTTCTGTTTGTAATTTAGGCATGGTTACTATGGACTGAAGACAAACAGTTGGAACTAATGGACGGATGTTTGAAAGAATCATTTTCAGAATCTCAAGTGTTGAGATGCATTCAGGTCTGTTTGTTGTGCGTCCAAAAACTCCCAGAGGATAGGCCTACAATGGCATCAGTAGTTTTCTGGTTGGGAAATGAAGGCCTGGTTCTTCCTCAGCCAAAGCAGCCTGGATTTTTTATCGGAAGGAATTCAATGGAGTCAAAAGAATCAGCTGAATTTATCTGTTAACTCTTTGTAATCGGGTAAAACCATAGTGGATCCAAGTTCAATCAACAAAAATTATATCTAATTACTCAGAAGAAAACCTGGAAGTGTGTGCACACATTCAGGATACTCTTTAGCACAATTAATTTGGATTCACACTGGGAAGTCTAATCTTTCGGGTGAAACTAAAGTCTCCTCATTCTCTGGGCTCGAACAGAGATATTTGATTAAGCATTAGCAATCTCCTTCTCAACAAATTCCTAGGGTTGAAGTTGAAGATTCTACTTGCAGCATGGCAAGTTTGTCTATATATAATTTTTTTCTCTCAGTTGAGTATTAAATGGTGACTTTAGAACAGCTTGTAAACAAAGCATCAACATTTTAGAAAGTAAAAAAGACATCAATTCCTTTTTTCTTAGTTTTGCTCTTGCTAGTCCAACAAAGCACATAGTCATTAATACTAACTCTTTAACAAGATATTAGGTAATTTACTCAAAAACATCTGTTTTCACCCAGACCCCACTTGTGTGATCCCACTGAGTATGTTGTTGTTGTTGTACATTACATGTGTTTTCACCAAGCAAATAGATGCATAATTTGTGTTTGTACATATATTTCTGTCACTTAAAAAATTTATGTTGCTGCTCAAAGTACTTCTTGGGCTTCTAAAGCGCAGCTCGAAACACCTATAATCGGACTGTTTAGAAAAAAATTACTTCTGGCTTCCCAAAAACTTGTCCAAAACAAGCTAAAATCGCTTAACCGTGGTAAGTTAAGTTGATTTGGTGTAAACATGGATGATGGATAAGTATTTACTGTGCAATTGCAAAGACAAGGTTAATGGGAAGTCAAAAACTTTGAACAAGTTAAAGACTGAGGCATCTAATTCTTAGCAGCAGTTGTGCCTATTAATTGACTCATAAAAAAGTTAAAAAGACTCCACAAGAGAAAGTTTTTGTCAGTTGCTAATAAAATAAAGAATCGTGATTGACCTTTCATTAAGAGGTTTAGAACATTCAAAAAGTAATTTTCTTTACGTAGAACATTTTTGGACAGGACTGTTAATTCTAAATCACAGTTATCAGTGTTCTTTTCTGTGTCAAGGCTTTTTAAACTTGTCAATCAAAAACATGAGTCAGAATTCATCAAAAGAGCTGCAGTCTTTCTTCCTTTGCTCCCATTTTTTCTTCATCTTACTAATTTCCGCCGCATTAGACACTATCACTACAGATAAATCCACTAGAGATGGTGACAATAGTTGTTTCAGCTGGTGGGTTTACGAACTTGGATTTTTCAGCCCTGGAAATTCCAAGAATCATTACGTTGGCATATGGTACAAGAAGATATCACCTAGAACTGCTGTCTGGGTTGCAAACAGAAATATGCCTCTGAATGACACTTCAGGAGTGTTAACACTCACTCCCAATGGGATTCTTGTACTTTGTTGATAATTCCAACGTCTCAATGTGGCCATCAAACTCATCAAGATCATTAAAGAATCCAAAAGCACGGGTCCTGGATTCCGGGAACCTTGTTGTCAATGATGGAAATGAAAGAGAGCTGGAAATTAATTTCGCATGGCAGAGTTTTGATTATCCAGGAAATACTTTACTACCTGGCATGAAGCTTGGGCGTAATTTGGTAACGGGCATGGAATGGTACACATCATCATGGAAGAGCAGTGAGAATCCTGCTCCTGGTGAATATATAAACCGTCTTGATACTCATGGATACCCACAAGTGTTTGTCTTGAAAAATTCATCTGTACTGTCTAGCTCAGGCATATGGAATGGTGTTGCATTTAGTATTAGTCCAAATAGTAAACCAAATGAACATTTCACTTTCGAGTTCATTATTAATCAGCAGGAAATTTACTACCGATACAAGCTTAAGAACAAGTCACTTCCAAGCAAGATGGTGCTCAACCCGGAAGGGGCGATAGAACACCTAACATGGAATGAACGCAGTCAGAGCTGATTGTCTACTCAACAATACAGTTTGATCAGTGTGGTCGTTTTGCTTTATGTGGTCCTTATGCAAGTTGCAACATCAATAACTCCCCTCCATGTGACTGCTTGCGAGGTTTCAAGCCGAGGTATTGTTGCAATGAGTGATCATCACACCTTAAGCTATTAGAGATAACACACTTGATACTTGCTTATGTTTTTACATGCCCCCTTCTGTGTGTGCTTGATTCCATATCTTGGCCCAAGCACATAGATATTATATTGATTACTTAAATATGACTTCACAGGGATCCTCAACAGTCTGTAACAGATTGGTCTAGTGGTTGTGTAAGGAGAACTTCTTTGGATTGTAACCAAGACGGTTTTCTTGAATTTACGGGCATCAAGATGCCCGATTCTAGAAAGTCCTGGTTTAATGAGAACATTAACCTTGAAGAATGTGAGAAATTATGCTTAGCTGATTGCAACTGTACAGCCTACTCAAATCTTGATGTTAGAAATGGCGGAAGTGGATGCTTACAATGGTTTGGAGAACTCATTGATATACGAGAGTTGAGCCAAAATGTGCAAAACCTGTACGTCAGAGTAGCTACTTCAGGATTGAGTAATGATCCTACTCAGCACTATTTTCTTATTTTTGTCATACAATATAAATGCACAACTCTATAAAATTGAAGGAGCTCTACTATCTTAGTTAAAGGACACTAAGTTGATTATACGCTTAAAAATTGGTAATGCATCGATGGCATTGGAAAAGATAAGAACGCTTTTACTCACTGTTATAATGTTGTAAAACTGATTTTGCTGATTGACAAACCTGATGAGGGGACCTGGTACATCTAATATGCTTTTCATAAAGACAACATCCTGTTGATTCTTGCCTAAAAACAAGTTGGATTACAAAGGGAAAACACATGTTAATTTGTTAGTCAACAAATTAATG
>JAPFFP010000099.1:13460664-13473238 GCA_026153255.1 Solanum medicagineum
GGGATTCTTGTGCCGGAGCCCCAAGCAGCCCTAGAATCCGTGGGCTAATACCCACAGAAAACTGCCGAAATCGCCTGTTTCCTGTGCCTTGGCCCATAAAATCCTACCAGGCCTCCTCCAACGTCGTCGGGCCACCTGGGCTCTTGTCGGGCTCGTTGCAGACCCACCCGTATTATTTTTCAGGAATCTTGCGCCGGAGCCCCATGCAGCCCCAGAATCTGTGGGCTAACACCCATAGAAAACTATCGAAATCGCATGTTTCCTGTTCCTTGGCCCATAAAATCCTTGTAGGCCTCCACCAACGCCATCGGGCCACCTGGGCCTCTTGCTGGGCTCATTGTGGACCCACCCGTATGATTTTTCGAGAATCTTACTCCGGGGCCCCATGCAACCCCAGAATCTGTGGGCTAACACCCACAAAAAATTGCCGAAATCGCTTGTTTTCCTGTTCCTTGGCCTAGAAATTGTCTGTTTCCTTTTTCGGAGCCCATAAAATGCTTCCAGGCGTTGTCTGGCGCCGTTAGGGCCTTGGACTCTTGGCAGACTCGTTACAGATGGGTTCGTATAAAATTTTGGAAAAATTGGGCACTGAGCGTCGGCAGCCCTAGGATTTGTCGGCTAACATCCACAAAAACTATTGAAATCGCCTATTTTCTATATTGGAACCCATAAAATGCTCCCGGGCATCATCTGGCGCTACTGAGCCTAGTGGGATTCTTGGCGGGTTCATTACAGACGGGTTCATATAATTTTGTGGGAAAATTGGGCCCGGAGCCCCTGCAGTCCCAAAATTTGTGGGCTAACACCCACAAAAAACTACTCCCTCTATCTCAATTCATACGACTCACTTTTCTTTTTAATCAAGAACGATTCATTTCTATATTTAGTAACAATTTTATTTTAAAATGATGATTTATAGCCATTGAATTATCTAGGACTTATGTTAGATCACAAGTTTTAAAAAGTCATCACAAGTTTTAAAAGTTCTTTTTTAATTTCTTAAATGTCATGTCAGGTCAAATTACATTACGTAAATTGCGATAGATGAGTACCTTAAAATGTTGGTAGCCATTATATCGGCTGCCTGTAGAATTCATGACTTGTTTTCTTGTTGGAAATCCTTAAAGAAATTATGGTTTCTCCTGGAGTTGTGTCACTTTCATCCCCTTAATGTTTGTATATTTCATCTTGAAAAAAAAAAACAAAAAAACTGCAGTCTTATTAACATTCTATGTTCTATAAGAAGTCTTGGTTATGAAGAAAAAAGAAACTATTATCTTTTGTTCTTAATCAATTTTAATTACAACTGACTAAATACTCTGAAATTACATGCTATTTTTTCAATTTTGAAACTTTAACGGTGGACTAGATTAAATCAGCAGCATTATTCATCTGAATTTCAAAGTGTGATATAATTAACAAGCCAACAAATACTTGATACACATTGAATTAATTGAATTTGGTGTAAACATCCGATGGTCGATGGGAGCACGTTGGTACAAGTGAACTTATTGTTCACTACCTGGCATCTAATATTGTGATTGGGGTGTCACTCTTTGTAACATTTGCATATTGGCTAGAAGAGAATTCCTCTTCATTTGAATTTCTTTCTATGTAAAAACCTGGCTGTTTAGCCTGGGGCAATATGCCTTCATTGTTTAACATCACAACCACAGACGACATACTTGGACGATCTTCTGGACATTGTTGGACACATAGTAGACCAACACAGATTGATCGTACCACCTCAGATGTTGAACAAAAATCACTTAGGCGTTCATTGAGTAGTTCTATCGACCTACCTTCTTTATAGATTTTCCACGCCTGTACATTTTACAAGCTTATTAGCATGACTAACTAGCTTAGCTTTGTAACATATCTGTTACTAGTAGATGAACATAATCAGGCAGATATAGTACAAGAAATGAAAAATCTTACATGTCCGAGCAGGTTAAGGTGATGGTCTGGATGAGAGAATTTTCTGTTGCTTTTCCGGCTCACAATTTCCAGTACTAAGATACCAAAACTAAATACATCCGATTTTACTGAGTATAGCCCATGCAATGCATATTCTGGTGAGAGGTACCCGCTGCATACACAAAAAATAGAACTTGAGTTGCTAATGCCGGAAAACATACCTTAACTATCTCAAGATTCTTCTGAGTTCAAAAAGACTAGGTTCTTACCATGTTCCAACAACTCGATTTGTCTTGGCTCCAATGTCATCCTCTTCACATATTTTTGCCAAGCCAAAGTCTGATATCTTTGGATTCATGTCCTTGTCTAGCAGAATGTTGTTAGCTTTCAGGTCTCTGTGAATTATTCTCAATTGCGAATCTTGATGCAGATACATAAGTCCTCTAGCTATACTGTTGATAATGTGAAATCGCTTAGGCCAGTCTAGTATCTTGCTTTGAGTATAATCTGCCAAAATTTTGTTTGTTCATTAAATAAGATTTCTGAAATACTACTATAGGCATCAGTTTACTGTGACACAATTAGTATATAAATTGCGTAGTACCAAATATGAGCGTATCAAGACTCCCGTTTGGCAAATACTCATAGATCAACATTTTTTCTTCCCCTTCAATGCAGCAGCCAAGAATCTTCACCAGATTCCTATGCTGAAGTTTAGCAATATAAACAACTTCATTTTTGAACTCCTTTTCTCCTTGTGTAGAAGTTTTAGACAGCCTCTTGACAGCTATTTCCTGTCCTTCAAGTATGCCCTAAACATCACAACCTCCACATGTTATGTACTTTCTTTACCTATTTTAATGTAGAAAGTACATAAATCAAGTTATGCATCCGCTTACTACTGCTACAACAACAACAACATACCCAGTAAAATCCCACAAGTGGTGTATGGGGAAGGTAGAATGTTTGCAGACCTTATCACTACCTTGTAGAGATAGAGAGGTTGTTTCCAGAAGACCCTCAACTTATGTATATCATCCCCAATGGCAGAAAAATACTAGATAGACTAATGACTGAAATGAAAAGCAATTGACAATTTTATAAATACAAAAAATAGAAAAATAAATGACGGACAATAACAACACAATATATAAAGACGCGACTAGTTCTACTAACCTACTACATCATAAGGCAGGAAAACATGCTACCTCTACTAGCCTATTAACGTAATACCCTAATACGCGGCCTCCATTCCTTTCTATCTAAGGTCATGTCCTCAGTGATGTAAAATTGTGTCCATATCCTGTCTAATCACCTCCGCCAACTACTTTTTCGGTCTACCTCTACCTTTACGTGTAACCTCTAAATCCAATTAAAAGACGGAAAATCAAGCAATTATACCACAAGTTCATGCACCAGAACATTCCTCTATTCCCACCTTCTTCCCTTAAATAGTCACCTTTGATTTTACAAAGCAAAACTTCATTTCATTATGCCTTTTATCATACAACTGCGACACTGAATCTAAAGATGAAGTATTACTCTGAGGACCAGGAAGATTTTTGTCTGTCATCTATAGTTTGTAGGATTATCTTTTGGGCATTCAAAGATGTGCCCGAGGCATAAAGTGTGTATACCTTGTAAACAGGTCCAAAGCCCCCTTCGCCAATCTTTCTGTCGATTGAAAAGTTATTGGTAGCCTTTGCTATGGTAGATAAATCAAACAATGGTATTTCAAATTCTTCAATGCAATTGCCACGGTTGAAATCTATTTTGTGGTCGCCACCGTGTTCCAACCTTCCTGCCAAAAGCAAATGAAGTGAATTTGCTTAAATTGTGAATATCAATTACTAGATATGAAAGTTCTTTTCACTATTATTCAGATTTTCTATTTCTACAAAAGGGACTTATCCAACTTACCTGTATTTTTGATCTCTGAAGCCTTTTTCCTTCTTCTAAAGTAGATCAGAAGGCTAAGGATTACCAAAATTACACCAACTGATGATGGCAAAATCAAAATAAGTGATTTTCCTTTCTTTCCATTCGATTGTTCCAGACTATAATCTGCAAGTATTCGTTCGAACAACGATAAATAGACTTATAAATTTCACTATCTCTGTGGGAAGTTGATTATATTATTGGCTGAGTTATAAAGGTTCTGCAGGCCGTTTGAGCACTGTCAGTCATTTTGAGTCGGATGTTTACTTTGGTTGATGCTACATAGCTATCGCTTTGTTCTGTAGTAATAGGTTTTAGCTTAAGTAACATTTGTTATATAGATAGCAGGCAGAAGTTTGCAGTTAATAGTACTAGATGGTTTACAAGCATAGGCACAAACCCTCAGGTCTGTTTTATTCAAAATGGCTGCAACAGTAAATTCTTTTACTCCGTTCCAATTTGTTGCCTGGTTTTGTCTTGCCACAGAGTTTAAGAAAGTAAAGAAGAGTCTTGAATTTTGTGTTCTTGAACTAAAGATACGTGAAATGTACCAAAACGTGTTTTGATATTGTGGTCTTAAACATGTCATGTAGGAAGGTGAACTAAAAAGAAAAGTAAGACAAACAAATTGAAAGGGAGGAAGTACTATATTCAGGCAGGTAATCCACTAGAAATCACTAAAGAGCAACAAGCAAACCTGATTCAGAAGCAGCCACTCTAATGTAGATATCTAGGCCTCCTTTGGGTACCTGCCGAATGTCAACCAGATCCTTGAACCACAATAAGCATCCACTTCCTCCATTGCGGATGTCAGCGTTTGAGTAAGCCATACAAGAGCAATTTTTAGAGCACATATCCTTGCATTCTTCCACTGTTGTAGTCAGATTAGACCAGGAATTCCGTGTATCTGGAAGTTTGATTTGCGAATACTTCAAAAATGCATCTCCTTGACGGCAATTTAGTTCAGTTCTTCGAACACAGCCACTTGACCAATCTGCCTTGTTCCAAGCTTTGCTATTCTTTGGCACAAATTTGTCCAAGCATCCACATTGTTCTGGAAAATCATTATTGTTGCAGCTACCATATGAGCCACATAAATTATAGGTGTCACAGTTATCTCCTGGTATTACAAGGAAAGGTACCCAAACCTTGTCTCCATCACCCCAAGTCAAAAATTGAATAACACCATTTTGAGTTAGTGTAAACGTTGCGAAAACTGAAGTTGTGAGGTTATATCCAAAGTACACCTCTGTCTTACTTGAGAATACTCCATATTTATAGAAATTACCTACTCTTGAGTTTGTTGCCCCACCAAAACGAAGACCATTCCATGCTCCAGACCGATATATCACAGTCAACCCCTTCTTCAGGAAGTTCTGTGGATGTCCAGAAGGATCACAGTGATATGAATAATCACCGGGAGCTGGATCCTCCTCAGTCTTCCATGACGACAGGTACACCTCTCGTCCTGTTACAAAGTTCCAACCGAGCTTCATGCCTGGTAATAGTGTATTAGTTGGGTGTTCAAAACTCTGCCATAGGAAATTCCCAGGACTGTCATCTCCAGCTTGTTTCACAACAAGATTCCCCGAATCCAACAACTGTGCAATGGGATTCTGCACTGATCTCAATGTGTTAGTTGACCATACAACATTGTTAGTGTCATTGACAAGGACAAGAATTCCTGGCTCAATGACTTTCAATATACCAGTTCTATTGGTCAAAGGAGCTTCTCTGTTGGCGACCCACACCACGGTCCTAACAGATATGTTCTTGTACCACATGCCCACGTAGCGATATGTGGATTTAGCTGGACTGAAGAATCCCAATTCGAATGTCCCACCAGGTGAAGAAATAGAATTTGCTTCACCATCTTTGATAAAACGAGTCTTAGTTATTGTATCTGTAGCACCAAAACATTGGTGGATAAAAGACAAGAACATGAGCATGAATACGTAAGAAAAGACTTCCTTTAATAATGCCTTCATGTTTTCGAACTACTTGATTGTGTTCATTTATGGTTAAGTAATAATAGTAGCATGGCTATGACTTATAATAGGTTATTACTTAATCTTTCCTTAAAAAGAAGCCAACTGTGTTCTATCTGGTTTTGAACATGTTCCTTTGGATCTCTATTTCTGTCACCCTTTGTCTGTGACAATATTTTTGACATGCCTCAAACTTTAACGATTTTGTTACAAGTTTCGTGATCAGGTATTTTTCGTAAGATTTTCAAACCAATAATTAGATCATTGTAAATTATAACATGTATAATCAAGATTCTATGTTGGGCTCAATCTGTTGACAATTTGCAAATACAAATTTTTTTAAAAAAAACTGATGAGTATTTATTGGCGGCATTGACTTTTTTTTTTGTTTAATGTAAGTACAACTTTAGGTCTTGTGCTCAGCTGTATATTTCTCTCCTTAAGAAGGGGAATGATCATATATTATATATTATATATACTGCATCAGCAGTCTTCATGTTACCTATGAATTTACAATTTTGAAGTTGCAATTAAATATTTAAACTAATTTAATTAATGAATTAATACAAAAACAACCCGTAATTAGTTCTTTCCTTTTCGGTCGGAGAGTCGGTGAATTAGTAATACGAGGAAATTGGAATTTGTCATTATCCACTTCTTCTTTTAAAAAAATAAAAAGATAAAGAAAAGAAATCTCCTCGCATCCTTTATTAGTCGTCATAGTTTACATTTTTTAGCGTGAAAATTATATAAAAATTTTGATTAATATTTAAGATGTATTTTTTCATCATATTGATATAAAAAAAATTGTAATGAATAATACCCTTTTAATAGTTTTGGAATATCTAAATTTTTATTTTAAGATATTAAATTAACTTAATCATTTGTTTTTAAAAATTAGTCAATTAACTTTTAAAAAATGCAACAGAACAACTAAAAAAGAACAAATCGAGTAAGAAACAAAGCACAAATTTTATATATAAAAAATATCTATTTATATCTATCAGAAAAAAGATGAATATAATTCGCAACTTTTACGATTTATCAAATATATCCTTAGTTAAAAAAATCATATAAACCCTTGTCGTCTTGGGCGATTTATCAAATATATTGATGATTTTAGTTGCTTATTCTAATTTGTTTTAGTATTTTCTGGGCCTATAGTTATTCATTTGACCAATGTGAAATGAAAAATACCAGCAATGCTGTTCACATTTGAGTTTTGAAATTAGCTGTTCAATTTTTGTTAATTGGTTAAGCTTGTTACGTCATGATTCGCACCAAATTATTTATAAGAGATAATATTTTATATGACCATTCAATTAGGGATATTTTTTTAAAAAAATTTAATTAATTTTATTTGTAATTCAAAAGTGATTCAACTAAGGTAGTATATTTGAAAAATCACTCAATTTTATTTTATAATTTCAAGATTATTTAAATGTTAGTATTTTGTTTAAAAAATTAGCCAATCAATTTAAATATATTTAAAGTTAAATAATGTAAGTCAAATGTGTGTTTACCATGGCCCTACTATCTTAAAAGGGACTGGGAAAATACACCTTAGGCACGACCTTTTTACTTGGCAATAATGTTGTGATAATGATGGGTTGATTGCGACTAGAGTTATTAAAATCCATCTACACTTCGTCGGTCGAGAAATTTGACGGGTTAGAATGAAACAATTCTTTGAATGAAAGGGTCTTGAAGTGATCAACCCAATTCAACTCTGAAAAAGTCGTAGGTTGGAGAAGGCTAGTCCTTCTTTCTTTTTTCATAATTATTTTTCAATTTAAATTTAAACTTAAAATTTTGTCAATATATTAAATGTTTAATACGTCTAACAAAATTACGTGAAATAACATAATAATTATAATCATAATATGCATTATACATGTGATTGATGGTGCTTCCAATAACAATCTCTTATCAAAAATATATAATATCAAAAAAATAAGAAGATTTTCAAATCAAACATTACAAATAGTGATTATGAATTTGAGTCATCCTACGATAAAAAAAAAATCTTTTTGACAATTATATAAAGGAAATTTGAAAACCCAAATTCGTAAACTAAAAAATAATCACGCCTTACAATTTTAGTTATTTTAGTTCAAATTAAAAAATATATTTGAGCTATGAACTGACCTCGGTTAAGCCTCAAGGACCAAGGACTTTGTTAGGCTAGACTTATAAGCCTCAACTTTTAATAGATTTTAAAAATCTTATCCTAATTCGGCACTAATAATAAATTGAATTGGACCGACCGTGTAGACTAAGACCATTTTGACCGCTCTCATTGCAACAACATTTAATTTTCAAAAACATTTTTGTAATATCTCAATTTTCGTTGATCAATCTTTTTCTTCTTTTTTAGTTTCATTGATTATTCCGTATGAGAAGGGCTACATGGCCCTAACAAGAGAGAGGGACTCTTCATCCATGCATTTTAATTATGGCAAAGAAAATAGTAATTTTGACACATCATTCAAAAGAATGGACCACTCTCATGTCTTTATTACCATACACCACAAATTTATCGACCAAATAAAACCTCCCTCAACTATGGAAAATAAAACAATTTTTCCCTCCGTTTAAATTTAGTCCCAAATATGAATTACCACATAAAATTCTTATAAAATAAGAGGGTCTTGGTAAAATGTATATTTGACTAATGAATTCAAAACAATTTATCCCAAATTAGGTATCACCTAATGAATTCAAAACAATAATTTGTTCGCTTTTCCAAGTATACCTTTGGATTCTATCTTCTTAATGGCGTTCAATTTTTAACAATAACATACCACAAATAGGGTTTGGAGAGGGTAGAATATACGCAGATCTTACCACTACCTCATAGAAGTAGAGAGAGTATTTCATGAAAACCCTTGTCTCAAAAATCCATAAGCAGAATAAACTAGATATGACAAAATGGAAAGAAAGGGAATAGAAAGGGTGACTAATAACGAAAAATACATAATAATATGCAAATAATGATAAAATTAACACACATATGACAGATAATGACAACACATGATATACAACATGACTACTAATTCGCGAACCTCCACTCTTTTCTATCTAAGGTCATGTCCTCGGTGAGATCAAGTTTCGTCATATCTTGTCTGATCACCTCCCCCATACTTTTTCGGTCTACCTCTACACCTCCGTGTAGCTCCCAAAACCAACCTCTCACACCTCCTAGCAGGAGCATCGATACTCCTTCTCTGCACATGTCCAAACCATCGCAGTCTTGCTTCCCTCATCTTATCAGCCACAGGAGTCATCTCTAGCTTCTCCCGAATGGTCTCATTCCTAGTCTTATTACTCCTGGTGTGGCAACACATCCATCTCAACATCCTCATCTCTACGATATGCATCTTCTGAACATGTGCATTTTTTATTGGTCTACACTCCACCCCATACAGCAAAGATGGTCTAACCACCGTTCAATCTTCAAGAAACATTAATTGAAAACAATAGCTTACTAAAACTATAGTAATTATTGATTTCTTAATGGACTAATTTTTACTAAAGTGATAAGAGTACTTATTTTAAAACTTTAGTTTAAATCACAACATTCAAAACCGTGTATACTTTCTTAAAATTCATGTTAAGCCAAAATTGTACAAATAAATTTGTTGTCTAAACGGATTGACCAGCAAAATGAAGTCTTGCCTGACTCTCAGACAACCTTACTCAAAAGAAGACCACACAACAGACTTAACAATAACATGTAAGATTTTTTTTAACAAACAACTTTCATGGCTATAATATTTCCATTAATTCTACTTCTGTTGTCTTCTGTTTCTCTTCAAAATGTTGTTAATGGTCAAGTGGATACCATAACTACAACTCAATTCATCAAACATGGTGATACTATTGTTTCCTCCCGTGGAACGTTTGAGTTGGGATTCTTCAGTCCTGGAGAAACATCTAGAAATCACTATGTTGGAATATGGTACAAGAAAACCTCTGCTACTACTCCTGTTTGGGTAGCTAATAGGTTGGCTCCACTTGCTAATAAATATGGGGTCTTGAAAGTTATTCATCCAGGTCTAGTTGTTCTTCTGAGTGATACTAATGAAACTGTTTGGTCCACAAATTCATCGAAATCTGTGCAGAATCCTGTTGCTCAGTTGTTGGATACAGGGAATTTTGTGGTGAGGGATGCTAATGATCCGGATCCGGAGAATTTCCTCTGGCAAAGTTTTGACTATCCTAGTGATACATTGTTGGAAGGAATGAAACTTGGGACGGACTTGGTGACCGGATTTGAAAGGTATCTTACTTCTTGGAAAAGCAGTGATGATCCTGCTCCGGGGGATTATACTTATCATTGTGATCCTACCGGTTATCCGCAAAACCTTATGAGAAAAAGGGCTAACACGACTTTTAGAGCAGGGCCATGGAATGGTATCCGGTGGAGTGGTGCACCAAATATGGTGAACAACTCGGTCATCTCATTTGGTGTGGTCATGAACAGTAGGGAAATTTACTACAAGTATGAATTGGTGAACAAATCGGTTATTTCAACGTTTGTTGTAAAGCCTTATGGGAAAGCTATGCGTATCATTTGGATTGGAAATGGTCAGGGATGGGTAAATTATCACTCTGCAGATGCAGATGACTGTGACAGCTACAAATTATGTGGTGCATATGGGACTTGCAACATTTTGAGCGATCCTTTTTGTCAATGCTTAGATAAATTCGAGCCAAAACATCTGGATGATTGGGAAAGGTCTGACTGGTCCGGTGGTTGTATCCGGAAACGCCCACTGAATTGCACTGGAGATGGATTTATTATGTATTCTGGTGTTAAATTGCCTGATACACGAAATTCTTGGTTCAACGAGACCATGAGTTTAGATGAATGCAAGGTGGTTTGCTTGAAAAATTGTTCGTGTATGGGTTATACTAATCTGGATATACGAAATGGAGGAAGTGGGTGCTTGTTATGGATTGGGGAACTGGTTGACATCAGACAGCTATCTCAGTCAGGACAGGATATCTACATTAGGATGTCTGCTTCAGAAATAGGTATTATGCAATTTACTGATTCATTGTTTTTGTTATCATTGTCGTTCTTTTCCTCAATTCCCTGGAATTAGTTGTGTAGGAAGATGCTCCAAATCTCTCATTACACAATGCTTGTCATCAAGAATGATGTGTTGGATAGTTCAATTCTGTTAAGCTGATTAACGAACGAAGAGGAGTGCATTTACAAGGAATTTAGCTGTAAACTTCAAGAAAATTGCAATAAAATTAGTATCCTTTAGGTTTTCCTAAATATCTTCATGCCCACATCTTCAAGCAGTGAACCCTTTTGTGGAGAATAAGACTTATATGACCACTTTGCTCTCCAATAAAATAGTTTGCACAAAATTTTAGAAGTTTGTTGGCATTTCTAATAAAAACAGCTACCTTAAAATATTTTGGATGGAAAATATTGCAGGTTCTGCTGGATCAAGTTCAAACGGAAAGAAATCTGTCATACTTGCAATAGCTTTGCCACTATTGTTCGCGTTGATTCTGCTAGGTTTAGGTGTTGGCCTGATTCTTTATAAACGGAGAAGGAGAGAGGATCCAGTGATTACGACAACGAGTAAGTGATCATACAACTTTAATCTGTTGAAAAGCGTAATACAGCTACTGGTTATAGTTGTGTATACCACTAGTATTTCTTTTCAAGCTCGTCATTTAGACAAAGTCTACTTGGTTGTTCAAATTGCAGGGAAATCAAGTGGTCACGGCAACAAAAATGATAACAGTAATCAAAGTAACCATGAAGAGTTTGAGCTACCACTTTTTGACTTATTAACATTAACCAATGCTACCAACAACTTTTCATCTGCGAATAAGATTGGAGAGGGTGGTTTTGGACAAGTTTACAAGGTAGAAACATTTGATCATTGAGAGCACACTGAAACCTCAAATCCATTTAATTTTACTTTGATTGAAATGAAAATAAGTTCTACTTTTACAGGGTGTGTTAGAAGGGGGAAAAGAAGTAGCAGTGAAGCGGCTGTCAGAAACATCAAAGCAAGGACTTCATGAGTTCAAGAATGAAGTTAACTGCATTGCTAAACTTCAGCATCGAAATCTTGTAAAGCTTCTCGGATGCTGCATTCAAGGAGAAGAGAAGATGTTGGTCTATGAATACTTGCAAAACAAGAGCCTGGATATA
Source organism: Solanum medicagineum (assembly GCA_026153255.1). Taxonomy (NCBI): domain Eukaryota; kingdom Viridiplantae; phylum Streptophyta; class Magnoliopsida; order Solanales; family Solanaceae; genus Solanum; species Solanum medicagineum. Next base: position 13,472,695 of record JAPFFP010000099.1, read on the forward strand.
TGTTTATTTGGTTAGTCTTTCACATCCAGTGTGCGCCATTTCTTTCAATCTAATCAATAGTTACGAATGAATAAAGCACCTTGAACTTAACGAAGCTAATACTCAATAACAACATACCCAGTGAAATCCCACAAGTGGTCTGGGGAAGCGAAGCTAATACTCAAGAACTGAAATTCTGATGCGATTACTGATAGGGTCCCACACCTATTCTACTGAAGAACTGAAATTCTGATGCGATTACTGATAGGGTCACCCATTCAACAAAGTGAAGGTATGGGTTGTCAGGTCAAAAAGGCATTTTAAAAAAGGAAGCAAATTTGCTTGCAAATTTGCAAATTGAGTTGTAAGCAACATTCTATAAAGAAAATGTATTTTGCCTCTTCTCTCATTGTTCAAGAGAAGAGGTGGCAACTTTTCTTCACCTTATGAATAGAGGGCTTCGGCTCTCATTTGATATACACCTACTAAAATTCTGATGCGATTACTGATAGGGTCACCCATTCAACAAAGTGAAGGTATGGGTTGTCAGGTCAAAAAGGCATTT
>JAPFFP010000099.1:13499324-13521435 GCA_026153255.1 Solanum medicagineum
AATAAAAATTAAAAAGCAGAGAAGCAAAGAAGGTAGAAATTTCTCCATGGCTGCTACCCCTTTTTCATTTCTTGGTTGTACAAAAAGAAGTAAAGAAAAAATTAAAAATTAAAAGAGTGTTGGTGATAGCAAGTCAAGCTGTCCTGTTTCATGGATGACCAAAGACTCCATTTTTGTGACTGAATGACTTGGGAGACAGAGTGAGGTTTGCAAGATTTTGGACAGTTTTGAATTTTGACAAAATTGTCCACGTCTTAAATTACAGTTGGCCAAAATTTCATGTAGTTATTGGGAGGCGGTGATTACTACATATCCCTCAAAAGAAGGGCACTTTGGGTTCTGAATTTTGAGTGAACAGGTCTATGTTGTACTCCTGTCCAGTCGAATTGATGAGAAATTTAACGACCAGGACTTATGGATGTTACTGTTCTGGACTTGTGACTGAGGAAGAAGCAGTTTCATCTATCGCACTTATAGATAAGGTTTATCTACATCGTTTTCGTTTAAATGAAAATATTGTTTGCACACTCAGTTTATGTGGCAATGTTTGAATTATTAGATTTAAAGTTTTTTATTTTTTTTATGTCTTTTATAGGTTTTTTTAATTATTATTAATTTTTGCTTATCACCTCTTGCTTCGGGAAAGTTAATTTGATTGTTCTTCGACTTAATTTGACCAGAATAATAATTTGATTGAAGTTCGAAACTTTATTTAATTAGATTGATAATTTGATTGATCTTCAAAATTTAGTGTAATTAGATTAATTTAATATTTAAAATTTAGATATTTTAAAACTATATAAAAAATACTACAAGTTGCAAAGTCGTCTCACACTAATCTGATACATCTTAAAATATTGTTAAAAAATTCATAAAATTTGACTCTTAAAAAGCAAAATGTGACTAGTAAGATTAAGTTGAGGGAGTATGAATTATGATATTATGTACTTTTCAAATATGAAATAAATTAATTATTAAATTTTGAATTATAATACATAAATTGAAACAAAATGATATATGTACTAATCATAATCTTGTATTATATTTTCTTAATAGCATTTAAATTTTTTAAAAAATATAATAATTTAGTAAATTACATATTGTACTTATTAATCTTTTAATTAATTTATTTATTTCCGGTTGGGGGTTAGTGGTTTATTAATAGCCACAGAGTCTCTATCTACATTGTTGTCCTTTCTCTTTGGGAATACCTCCTTTAATTCAAAACTTAAATGATTGGCTAGACTTTTCTTTTGTTTTTCATACTAATATTTAGTCGTCTTTTAGTCAATAATAGCCAAAAGAGAGAAATTATATTTTAAAAAAAATTGGGGAACTTAAATATTTCTGTAAATATCAGTTTCAAACCTAAACATCTCAATAAATGAAAAATGGCCAAGTGTAATTTCACTAGATCTTTCATTCTATAAAGTACAAGTACTTAAATATTATGTTTCAATTATTTGGAACTCTTAATATAATAATTTGTTGCTTTTAAAAGAAATATATATACTTTTATGCCACGTCTAAACTCTTGATGATTTGAGAATGGATTGCTTTCAACAGTGTGACAGTGGCGGAATTTTAGTACATTAATTATAATTCTAAAGTTTTATTAGGACAATTGCTTAAAGATCATTGGACGTTTTGATCCCCATAGTTTTTTTCAGTTTTTTGGGTTTTCTGTGAAGTTTCATTAAATTCGGATTGTATTTTCAATAAGATTTTTTTTATATTTAAAATTTAAATTTGAATTTTGATTGAGAGTAAAGTAATTTCATCATTATATCACAACTCATGTTAATCGTTATTATTCGTGTAAATCCATGTACAAAAATAGTGTATGAATGTCCCCTGTTTATTGGAAGGGTTTTACTGGGTCAACTACGTGTTTTTCTTTTGTCTATGACATTTTCAATAAGGGTAATAATGGCACGCAAAAGTGATTCTAGGATACTCCCTAGGACATTGGGCATAAATATCAAAAAATTAAAAAGTTAAATTAAATTAAATTAATTTGATTTTTAATTTTTTAATTTAATGTTGATGTTATTTTTTTTAAAAGTTTAATTCTTCAATTTTGATGCATTAAAAAATTAAATTTTTATTAAAAAAAAACTATATATATATTAAATGATCTTGAGTATATTATATGACCAAGTCATCAGCTTTTTTTTCCATAACCATGTCATATTTGCAATTCACTTGTTCAGTTAATTTAGATTTACATCACGTAAGATTTTTCTCCAAGAGGAATCATTTATTATTAGAAACTACTCCATTTTATAAGTATTTTCAAGAGATGGATGGAGTAATATCTTTTTAAGATAACAGGAGTGGAGACTGCGTCTTAGGGTAGAAGGCTACTAGGGACAGAATATTGTCTTGTCTTGTAATGTTTTTGGTTTGTCATAGAATTAATTGTGATAATATGATCGTGTAGTTATTGCTATTCGATTATTTTGCTGTTTTTATTGTTTTCTTGTATATTTGACATTCCTCTTTGTTTTTGCCGCTATTCTATCTCTATTGTTTTCTTATTTTACTGGGACGGATACATTTGAGCTGAGGGTCCTTCGAGAATAATCTATCTATGTCCATGAAGGAGTGGTAAGGTCTGCGTATATTCTACCTCTCTAGACCCTAATATTGCGGGATGTCATTGAGTATATGTTTGTTGAGGAGTAATATCTTTTTTACTATAATTTTGCCAACTGGTCCTTTTTTAACTATAGAATGTTAGAAATTTATGAACTCATATATTAATATATTTGTATATATATATGCGATGAACTTTTTCTTATTATTATGATGGAAACTTATAAGAAAATGTATCTTTCATGAAAAGGCACTTCAGCATCTATTTTAGGAATTGATCCTTAAACCACAAGATATGTTTTTTCTCTATCTTAGAACAAGATACTACAAAACAATCTTCAAAAGATTAAATTCTTCGAAGAAATTATTTCAATGAAATAAAATTAATATTCTTACTATTCTTATATATTGTAATATTTATGTCTAATAATTTACTTGTGATCTCGGTGGACCAGTTAAGATTTTTTCAACATGGAAAGCAAAAGGAAAGTGATTGTTTTCTTTTTGTGGTTGGGATAAGAATAGTGGAGAATCAAAAGGATGCTATTGACTTATGTTGAGATTTTCTCAGATTTCCAACAGTTTGCTTTTGGTTGGGTTTGGTATCTTTGAAAGCAACTTAAAAACATATAATACTGAGTTTCATTAATAATAAAAAGGTGAGGGTGGGATTTTTATTTAACCACTCAAATTCCATGACTTTTGTGGGAAGCAAAAATGAAATGTGTACCTAAAACAGAAATATAAAATGTGATAGTTGGATTATTTAATTGAGTTAAAACATGGATTAAAAGTCAAACAATTCACATTCTTACTAATTAGGTAAACCTATGCTTTGTAATTAGCTTAAATTTATTGATGGGACAAATTTTTCGTTACATAATTCAACATTTACTATATATACATGAATAAAAAATAAACTTAATCTGTGATATATAGTTTTAACTTCAGATATATGATATAAGTTTTTATAATTCGAATGAAATTTTTGCACTTGTATAGCTTAATTTGGATAAAGCCTTTGTCCTTCCATTATTGATATCAAAGGATGATAATACATAATTGCTTTTGATATTACAAGATAACAAGGAACAAGATAATTTAATTAATTAAATATTACTATAATTACTGTAATAAAATACTTTTTTCAATATCTTAATATTAAAATGCATTTTAAATGTACCGGGGAAAGTATCAAAAGTTTAGGTAGTACTCTTCTCCTTTATTGTTGTTGTTGGCCAAAGCCTAAGAGGGTAGGGTTTAATTAGCACACATGTGAGCCATCTACATGTTAGAGTAGGGATTGCTCTAGATGTTGTCTTGTTAGTCAATTTTGAGTTTTCGAGAAACTTCGTACTAAACCTATACTTCGGATCTAAAGTTAATTTTAGCTAAAGCTTTACGTCATATCTTAAAGTTTGAAAGTTAAAAAGTCGAAGTACAAATCCTATCACGAGAGTTTAAAATTAGGTGTTATTAGAGCGTAACTTCAAACCCTTATATTTGAAGTTCGATCAACTTCAAGATTTGGAATTATACTTTGAATGACTAAGTTCAGACTCGTAAATTTGAAGTTTGAAAGATCAACTATGTTATTCCATGAATGGATTAAGCTGATGGACCTTGGTCGGCCCAAGTGCTATCAACAATTTAAAATCATGACTTATGTAATTTGGACTTTCACTTAATGGAGTCAATTGATCTTCATCATGGGCCTCACATGAGTCAATTTAAAAAGGAGGGTTTACATAAAACTTATTTTCCCAACCTTTTTGAATTTTTAATTCCTTAAAGAATATGACAATTTGGATACATTAATTCAGTTCTGAATATAAAAACTAGAATTTTTAAGTATCAACAGATAATATTTAAAGTATGATATATTGAACGTAGAGATAATTTAAGAAGTAGAATTAATGTATCGTAATTACTGAATTAATATATCCGAAATACTGAATTAATGTATTTGGATGGAAAGAAGAGATTTTTGAAATTTTTGGGAATGAAGAGGCCACAAATCTTTAGCAGTTGCGGAACTCTTTGTTCCTTTGTGTTTCATTACTCTGTTTTTGATATTTAAAAAAAAAAAAAAAAAAGAGTTCCAACTTATACAGTATATTAAATAACGAATATTCTCTAATCATGGTTGAAATTCTTCCATTTATAACTAATAATTCTAGATTTGCACCGATGATAATGAAAAAAATCTTGTTGAAAATATTGCATACAAATTGGACTATGCAATTCGTGAATCAAATTCTAACGTCAATATCGGGTGGAAAACCAAAATAAATGAATATATTCTTTGGTTAAATCACAAATGAAGAATGTTAATGATACTTATCGTTGATTAATTACTATGTTGCACATGTGTAGGATGATATTTTAATATTACGCTTAAAGCTCAGGTTAGTGGCATCTTACTAGCTTAATTAGGTGCTTAATTCTTCTTATTAAACTAATTATCCTTTGGTTATGTCTTTGCTTACACGATAGAAACAACCGTACTATCGCTATTAATATATACTTTGATAATGCAGTGGAGCACTCTTTTATTCTTTAACAAAAAAATTGAACTTAAAAGAAGAATTTATGCTCTTAATTTGATTGGAAATTAAATTAAAGAAGATTTTTGTACTTTTTTTCTTCCATATACAAACTGATGTCTAATGTCTACAAAATTTTAGACCGTTCATTTATCATTTTCTCATCCTTGAGACGATGGATGTACATGTATATTAGAAATAACTTTTCTAACTTCAAGTGATGCGCGGATAAAGATTTTTGTGTACCTATCCTCCCCAAACCCCTTTCCATGGGATTTCACTGATTGTATATGTTATTGTCGTCTAATGTTTTCTTGTAAGATTTTCAGTTTGCTTAATTGAATTCATTTGACCGTGATCTAAACCTTAACGATTAATAAGTTGTAGGAGAAATAAAAAGACGATCATACATGTAACAAGAACAACAATATACCCGGTGAAATCTCACAAGTGGGTTTTGGGAGGATAAAATGTATGCAGACCTTACCACTACCTCATAGAAATAGAGAGGTTGTTTCTAAAAGATTCTCGTCTCAAAAGTATCATCCCCAAAAGCAGAAATTACTAGATATGAAACAAAATGTCTAGAGTGGAAAACAAATAATAATCTCTAAAGACAACAAAAGTAACAAATACATGACGTACAATAACAACACAATATATAAAGGCATGACTATCTCTACCAATCTACTATATCACAAGGTCAAGCATCATCCTACCCCTACTAGTCATCTAACTTTCTACCCTAATGCGCGACCTCCACTCCTTTCTATCTAAGGTCGTGTCTTAGTGATACAAAGCTGCAGAATATCCTGTCTAATCACATCCCTGAGTACTTTTTCGATCGATTAAAAAAAGGACGATCGTGTACTGGTATCAATTGCATGACAAATTTCTGCATAGTTTTTGACATATTTATTTGATTATATTCTTTTTATTCTATGTGGACTTGTGGTACGTAATTGCATGGAATTTATGCTATGAACCTTTGGAGCCATGCTTTTTGGAGAGGGACAAGAGAACAAGCATCTACATGACAATTTACAATCTTATTCATCTAAGGTTTTTTAAAAAAAAGTGTCTAACTTTGCATATATATTGACAAATAAAAGTAAATCAAAGGATTTGGATAATACATAAGAACATGAAATTGGCACCTTCACAAAAGCACAATGATTATGATGATTGCATAGATGCTATCTTTTTGTGTTTATTAAGCTTCTAAGTAAAGCTAATAATGTTTGCCTAAACAATTTTCCATATAGATAATTCCAAAGTTCATCATACAATGCTAAAAGTGGCCTATATCACTAAGGTTGTGAATATAATAGAGGTAGATTAAAATTATGGTACATTATCAAGTCTAAGTTATAATGATAATCACCAAGTAATACCTATTTAACATATATTTTCTTTGATTTTTTTAGTCTAGCTATATTATAAATATTGTTTTTTGCCATCAAATATACATTTCTAGCTACTTGTCCTCTATCGGCATGATATTATGATATTTGAGTAGACACGTAGTTTAATAAAAAAAGTTAGATTTTGGGTTTTCTTTCTTTAATTCTAGATTGATTATCATAACCCTCTTAATTTTACTATATTTTTATTTTAATATTTTGATTCTTTAAATAAGAGTTAAATGAGAAGGGAATGAGCGATTGAGCTCTTTTTGTTTAATTATTTGGTCTTCGAAATTCACAAGCTCAACTACTTTAGATTCACTCATTTATTAAGGTGAAACATACCTCAACACTGTCAAAAATTAAACTCGAAATCTCTAATAAAAATCGGTGAAAGGATTTTATACACTTCATCACATCACTGAGCGTAGTTTTGACTTCTCTTTTCCCTCTACTTGAAGCAGTTATTGTGATCATTCAAAGAAAAATATAACATATTCAGTGTAATATCACGTGTGATCAGATAAAAATAAGGACACAAAAATATACACATGGCTCCTTCACCTGCACCCCTCCATTACTCAATTCATCAATATATATAGTAAAATAGAAAACAAAAAAAAGTGGAAACTCACTAAAAAGTTCCACTAACTTATTCCAGACACATATAAACAAATGAAAAGTTATATTCCAATCAAATAATCTATCACTCACACTGAAAACTTCAATTATTCCTTCATTTCTTTTGTTTTAAATTAAAGTAAACTAGTGCCAGCTATATGCACAAATAATAGATACAAACAGCTAGTGCTAAAAGCTCCTTTTATATCTCATTTCAACTATTTTCAGCTACAAACAAAATTCCTTTTTGTAAACTTACTAGCATTATAATTATTAGGGTAAAAAATAATCTTTTTTTATACCCCTTAGATACTCACATATGGTGGTCCAAAAATATTGGCCATCACTTTGCCTGAGCTGGTCCAAAAATAAAGTTTAAAGCCTCATTTCTTTTTCCTTCTCTTTTATCATTCTTTTTCTTTTTCTTTTTCCATCATCATCAGCCTGCTATGGACCTGGAATAATACTAGCTAGTACTGTAATTAGTTATATGGCCCCTCCAAAAAGTGTCTTTTTTTTCATTTCATCCCCCACTTCTCTAGGGGGTCGATATACAACAAAAGTTTAAGTTGCATAGATTATCAGTATATATATAAAGAATATAGTCGTTTACACTATCAGGTCATTTTTACAACGTGAGATTTGTAACCATGAAAAGAAAAAAAGACAAAATGCCTGTTATAATATGAGTGACCTGATGGTATAGAAAAAATTATATATTGTACTGATGGTGTATATAACTTAAGTTCGTCTGAAACGAGGTGACTAAGTTAAGGTCGATATATAAGAAAAGTTTTAAGTTACATACATCATCAGTATATATATAAAGAATATAAATGATTACACTATCAGGTCGTTTAAAGGATATCTACAGGTACATAAATTTTTTTACAATGTGAGATTTGTGATCATGAAAAGAAAAAAGACAAAATACCTGTTATAACACTTAAAAATGACCTTATGGTATTGAAAAAAAATTATATATTGTACTGATGGTGTATATAACTTAAATTCGTCTGGGTCGGAGTGATGACTAGCTAGTGGAAGAATTCATGGCCTGTTGATTTATCTGAATGTCCCTCCAAAGGTAGGTGTCCAAAAATCAACTGTTGTTTCATGAGTTACTGGAAAAGTGCTGGAAACAGGGACCAAACATAATCCTCGACTTCTAAGATCTTGTTTTCCTCCTTCTTGATTTACATTGGAGCTGTCACCACTCTAAACAATATGGAAAAACATGTCATATTATTAAATCATGTTTAACTGTTATAGCAGATAATTTATTTTATTTTCAATATTACATATCCTCTATACCTCAATAGAAAATTACCTTAACATGTCTTTAATCTAGTAGTGTAAAATTTATGTATGTGCGTATATAAGTTAAAAATCCATAATATTATTACTACAATTGTAGCTATATGACTATACCTGTTGATGCTGCATGGAAGCTCCACTTTTCATGTATGGGGTGCTTAGTACCTGTTATGTGACACAAAAATTTAAAGAAAAATGAAATTAATGCCTAAGGATTGAAGAAGTTCACTATGTATAACATGCAATATCTTCCTTATGGATTAATTAGTTTATGTTGTTTCTAACTTTTAAGGTTCTTTATTGATGGAGAGCTTGCAGCAACAATAAAGTTATCTTCATGTGACTTATATACAGGTCACAATATCGAATGGCAGAAATAATAACTTTTAATGTGTTTGTATTATGATAAATTGTCTACGTCACGTCTCTTGAGATGCGACTCGTATAGCCCTTCCCTGAGCAATAAAACAAATAAAGGGCTCTTATAAATAAATGAACAAACTTACGTTAACTTGGTCATGGAGGAACTTTATGTACTCGATCGCTTCCGATAACACTGAAGCTGTATCAGTCTGGACAAATAAAAAAGACATTCAAATAAGTTTATAAGCTCATCAAATTCCCTTAATTTTTTTTAGATAATTATAATGTAAGAAATTTAATGTATTCACTCAATATACAGGATATATAGAGTTATATAAAGAATATTTAGGTAAGCAAGCTGATCAAATTAGCTTAATTTTTGTTAAGAAAATAATTTGTCTTTGATAAATACCCAGAGTTTATAAGCCAAAATCAAGCAAATAAATGATTCCAAATTTATTAATTTTAAACTTATAAGTATTTTTAGTTTGACCAGATATTTTCCTATTTTATTCATGAATCATGACATTTTTTCTCCATCCTCAAAATACTTTGATCAAATAGAATTGTCAACTCATCCAATTCCATCTTCTTTTTGATAAAAACAAACATATTATTAATATTAATGGACGTTACGTACCAATTCTAGTTTCATTAATCGTTCTTCTCCTTGAGCCCTTGTACAAATATTTTTTCCTTTATAATTTTTCTAACTAGCCTTAACGACATATCACTCATTTTAATGGAAAACTGTTTATCAATAGTTCTTTTAATCAAATATATTCATTATTTATTATCAGTTTCAATATTTCTGCCCAAGACTGCTTATTTATAAAATTAATTTTAGTAAAAAAATATTGAGGCACAATATTATAATTACCTTTCCAAAAGGTGAGACTAATTGTTGAAGTGCAGTGATTCTGTCTCCCATTTTCTCTTTCCTCACCTGAAATTAATTTTTAAAAAAAATACAAGAACAAAAAAACATATTCTCATAATTATTATTCTGATGGAATAAAGAAATAAATTAAATGTCCCATTTTGTCCTTGATTAATTCATGCAAAATACCTTAAAAGCTGGTAATGGAGATGCTTCATTCCTTGGTCTCTTATTTGATGTTTCACTGCTATTTTTCTTTGTTATTGTGCTTATATTTCTAACTTCACTTGTATGCTGTTGTACACAATGCACCAATATTAGTACACATTTTATATGAATATATTTAACAAAAGAAAGAGAATCAAAATCCACACATGGTAAACAAATTGAGTTTAAGTTATTATTCCTTCTATCGCAAATTATGTGATTCATTTTTTCATTTAGTATATCCTTAAGAAATTATATTATTTTTTTCATAATAAAATAATTTACAAGTATCAAAATGTTACATAAGTCAGATGACGGAACACGAAGATCCAAAATATAGAAGATTATTATATGAGTGATTCAGCAGATTTGAATTCATATGTATATATCCACCCACGTGTTACTTCATTCTACGAATCACGAAATTTTTACTTAAACTCCTTGCTTATTGAAACAAGAACACATACATTAAAACTCAAGAAGTACACTTTTTATGTTTCATTTGATATGACATTTTTTACTGTTTAATCTCTTAAAAAAAGAATGAATAATTCAGTTTATCTAAAAAGAACTCTAAATTTTAAAATTTCCTTGCATGCTTTGATAGTTACAAAAAATATCATGGCATGTTTAATATAACAAAGCTTAAAGAGAGTTTGCATAAATGACAATCATTTTTTTTCTTAAATTATTCATGTTCAATCAAACATAATCACATAAATTGATGTGTATCGAGAGTAAAAACTACTAATTCATTTACCTTTGGTTTCTCATCAACTGTTGGGTTGGTGGGAAGCTGTGGATGCAAAGAAGGGAGGAAACCCGATCGGACATCGTCCGTGGCAGCTGCTGATGTGGCATTCCAAAAAGGCGTGCCACCGGAGAAATGTGACAACTGGCTGTGAGGTGGCTGTGGCATCGGCCACTGTTGTACTTTTGGAGGATCGGATGTTCGGAGAAATTGAGGAAATTTAGACCAAGATGAAGATGAAGAAGAAGTAGACATAACATCAACAGATGTTATTGGAGGAATATTATTAACATCACAATTTGTAATTGGATTATTATAGGAAGGGTTATAATATAAAGATCTACTAGCACTTGTAAAATTATTGGATTCTTGCTGCTGATGACTATTAAGGTCAGAAATTAATAAACCTTGTAACATATTTGATGGACTTTCATAAGGTACCGATGAATTTTTCAGATTATTATGACCACTAAATAATTGCTTATTATAATCATTCGCTGAAGAATCATCAGAATTCCCATGATATATTTTTTGTGTACTCCAATTATTATGATCTTGTTCATGGCATGTTCCTTGTTGTTGATAATTTGCATTTGAACTGAACCCTTCTTGAATTAACGAACGAAAACTACTCTCGGATTTTTCACCTCGACTGCAGAAAAAAATATAAATAATCAAAAGAATTCAACATGTATTATATATACATCAAATAAAAAAAATTAAAGATATACATATATATGATTTAATTTTTTGCAAAAGGGGTTCAACGCCTCCTACCTCTACATCAATTTAATCTTGGTTGGACAAGCAACACAAATTTATATGCAGAAAATCTTTTAAATTTAAATCATGAATCTATGTTTGTCTGACAAACTGTACCCCAACCCTACTAGCCTTATCAAATCATAATTTGATGTAAATTCTACCTCTCAAAGTCAAGCTAATTTTGGCGTTTGCTTTATGATAATAAAACCAACTAATAAAACACAAAATAATATTTTACTTACAAGAAAGGTTGGTTCCAATCAAGTCCTTGATGAGAAGACAAGCCTAAGCCCATCATTTGTAGATTAGGATCATCAACAGATAAAACGCCTTGTCCCGCGCCTCCACCTCGTCGATTATGGGAATCAGCGCTTGGAAAATTATCGGATCTAACTTTAATGTCCTCATGAATTTCTGTCGGCCAATTAATAAAGCTACTCGCCATGCTGCTGAGCGCGGTAGTACTTGATGCTGAAGGCATTGTACATGACGAAATTCCGCTGTCAATAAATTTATTCCTTGAAGATGATGTTGTTGTTGATGATGCTGAAGTTGAAGATTCCCACCAATTTCCTCTACCTAGCTGAAATTCTTCCGCCATGGCGATTTTCGCAAAATCAAAAGGAAAAAAAGGAAGAGAGAATTTTTTTTTTTTTAAATATGTTCCAACTTGACCAAATATATTAGAGGCACCACTAGAAAAATGAATGTAGAATAGAGATAGATTCTTATTCTGGAAATTGCTTTGTTTTTGGTTCTTGTGTTTTTTATTTTTTTTTTTAAATTGGAAATTGGAAAAGAAAACAGAAAATTGAAATGACTTCGTTTCGCTGCATATGACTATTTATAGTAGCCTCTAGTTTAATGAAATTCAAAAATGACCACAATATATTGGTTGACTTTTTTGTGACTGATAAGACAAATGAAAGGGTTTTGCACTTTTTTAGAAATCAAAATTTAATTTCCCTATGCTTAGCCAAACACAATTTATTTACTTTGTTTGGTTTTAGGTGGGGGGTGTAAATGGTTACTTTCTTCCTTAATTTTTACTTATTTGTTAGATTATTTTGAAATGTTTGATGATATTTATTTAGTTTGTAAAATTAATTAATAATTTATTGTTTTATATTTATTTTTTTATATTTAGATGACTTGTATTCTTTCCATTCACTTTTAGTTGTCAAAAAGTTGTTCAAATGAATTTCATTTTCATTTTTAGTGATCATTTTTGACAAATCAAGATAGGATAATATTTTCTCTATTATACCCACAATTTTATTGTTATGAGTTAATGACTTTGAAAAATATAGTGAGTGGACCCTCTCAATTAACTTAGTAAAATTGTAAACTTACTGTATATATACCAATAATTATTTTCTTAATAAGTGTGTGCCAAGTCGAAATTCAATAATTAAAAGTGAACAAAAAGAGTATTTAATAAAAATGATTTGATAAAATTACTCTTATCATTTATTATTTCTTAATTCATATATCAAGTCAATAATAAAACTATTATTGAATAAAGAGAATAATAAATTAACAGGTCATTGATCTATTCAAAGGTTATTTAGCTTGAAATGAATTGTATTGACTTAGTGTGTCATAGCTCAACCTTTGCAATTCTGACAAAATTTTAATTTTATTTTATATTTTTTAATTAATATCTATTAAAACTATTTTTTGTTCCTTTACTCTGACACTATATGGCATATCAAATAAAAAATATTTTCTTTGAAAACATAGGAGTATTTAATATTACTAATGGATCAATTTAACCACGTATCAACATAATTTTTGTGGGTTAAAATTATTTTGGTTGAAATGGGATGGTTCATTTACCAATCCAAACTCGAAAATTGAACAAATCATATTTTCATGAGCTAATTTTATCATTTTAATTTTACTTTTGCATAATAAAGTATTTATATTTTAAATTTAATAGTATTATCTTTTATAGTCAGGAGCACTAATGTCTTTATTTCTTCCACTTTAACTTTTGACTTTAATTATTTTTCAATTTGAGGGTTATGTATTTGTTTCAATAAAGCTAACAACGCCAAATAAGCTTTCTCATACCTTGTCGAGTCAATATCCCATTGATAGTAATAGACAAAAGCATACACGTCACAAACCACTATAATCTTCGGCCCATGTTTATAATTTATAAATATCATTAATATTTGAGTCGAGGATAAATCGAAAATAACTTAATTTTTTTTTTATCTTCACAAAATATATATATAATAGCAAAATGTATATACACTATCTTCTTCAAACTTCATATACTAAAAATATATCATTATTGTTATTACACATGGACTCAATTGAACATGAGCTCCAATTTATTCTTTAGGGGTAGTAATTGGGCCGGCTGGGTCAATGGGTTAAGACAACAAACGAGTCAAGACCAAAGTCAACTCTAATTTGAATGAATCAAAATGAGTAGGGTTAAAACGAGTTGAGTAGTGATTTATATAGTGGGTCAAGACCCAACTCGACCCAACTTTTACTAAGTTTTTACTTATTTATTCTTTTTTAATATTTTAGTACTCAATTAAATTATATTTTTCGTTATTCTGGCTATATAAAATATATCAAATTAAAAAATAAAAGTATTTTCAAAATATTTTGACAAGATCTCTCTCGAGTCAATTCAGGTTGCATATCAACCCAATTTTAAATTAGTTGAAATGAATTAAACTAATAAATGGACGGGTTAAACTTCAATGAATTGGACGGTTACGCTCTAATTATTCTTTGATTAATTAAGCCGCACTAGATTTTTTTAAAATAAATAAATAATGAGTTTATGTAAAACATATATAGATTGGATTTGGACTAAATTCTTTTTTAAGCCCCCCCCCCCAAAAAAAAGGAGGGGGGTAAATTAATAATGCTATCATTGTTCTAGGAAAGGACTAGATTTTTTTAAAACAAATTATTTTATTTTCATTTTTTGGGTTAGTAGTGGAAGTCAATGTCTTCAAATATCTTTTGCCACAAATTTTAGTTCACAAAAGCCATCATCTAAATTATGTACTCTGAATTTAGCATCAAATATATCCTTCTAAGACCGTCCATTTTGTCATTTCTCAAGCAACTTGAGTTTGATCTTTGATACTCTCACGGTCCATTTTTATTTGTGATTATTTTAATTTTTGAGGTCAATTAATTGAACTTCATAATTAAATTGAAGTAGTTAAATATAATATTTAAAATGTAAAATTAGATGGTTGAAAACTATACAAAAAATATTATAAATTGCAATCTTTCCCATATTGATATGTTGAAAAATATACCAAAAATATTAGTCAAAATTCAAATAATTTAACCTCAATAGATGAAATAACAATAAGTAAAAATAAACGAATGGAGTAGCAAACAACCAGGTACGCTATTAAAGTTAAATCATTCTTAAATTTGGAAAACAATTATTATTTTGAAATATATATTTATAAAGGCCATTAGGCTATTAATTAATTATATGTCCTTAATAATGGCGAATACAACTCTATAAATTTAGCTTTTGAGAGAATGATAGGTGAATCTTAGACATCACCTACTTTTTAGAGTTTTTCTAAAAAAGTTTTCGTCTCATATCTAATATTTACAAATTTTAATGTATCCTTTCAATATAAATACAAAACTTTAGATTAAAAAAACTAGAGATCTCATATATTTTATCAAAAAATTAATTTGATGGTTACAAACTTAGGTGTATTTGATATGGAGGAGCATAGTTTTCATTTTTTTCGTCTGTGAATTGTTAATCAACCTAATTTTAGCATGCTCAATTGGATAATTTTTTGAAAATCATTTCTCTAGAAAATATATTTTTTAAAAATAAGGAAAATGACTTAGAAAGAGAAAAAACTAAGTTCTATAAATGAAATTCAACACCCAGCAACACACACTCATCCTCATCCTCAGCCCCATTATAAGTCATAACCTCCACACCCCTCCACGCCAAATAATATTTATCTAAATTATATATAAATATTTTTAGAATGAAATATTTTTTACTTAAATACTAAATACAATAATGAAGGGCAAGCTCGGTGTACTAAAACTCTCGTTATGCGAAGGGCCCGACCACAAAAGTTTATTGTACGCAATCTTGCTTTGCATTTCTACCGAAGATTGTTTCTAACGCTTGAACCTATATTCATTTTTCATTAAAAACATTCTTCTTGGTACTAAACACACCCCTTGAGTTTAGTACATTTCTCCAGTATGTGTGTATTATTGAGTGACTACTCATTATAGATATAATTATAATGATATTCATCAACCTCATCAAAACTAAACATGTTAGAGACTCATTTTGTAGTATATCTTTCCAATTGCCATCATCATGAATATCATAATTCACAATATTGTGTTCTCAACAAAGGAGAATCCTTTAAACGTAAATGTAAAAGGAGTGTCCAACAAGATTTATCATATATGGACTACTGGCTAGGTATAATCATGTCCTTTTATTTGGTTCAAATTAAATAATAACACGATGCTGACACATCAACTCACTACAGTTTGTTTGTTCTATGAGTAGCCATTGGTATGATCAAATTAATAAGGTGAATGTGGAAGTTAGCGAATCAAATCTCGGATGATCATGAAAATAAATGAGAAATATATCAACAGTAATACAAATATTTAATGTGGTTGGAACATATCTACAAAAGGAAATAATTTACTGTATAAATGAGAGTACACAATATAAATAAAAAATAAAGATTTGCATAAAATGTTAATTCTCTCGTTACACAAAATTCCCAAAGCCACTTGAAGTACATTGTGAATGTTTCTAAGTTAGAACCTCCATTTACAGAATCATAAACTTTCTTTTATAAGAAAAGAGACTTGATAAATATGGAGATTGTATTTTCCTTTTACTTGATGATGTGATATATATTAAATTCTTTGTTTATTTATCCTTTGGCTTCAAACCTAAAAGAAGAAGTCTTATAATAAGAGATGATTGTCACATAGGTGAGAATGTAGCGTACGACACTTTTGGATAATTAGGCGAAATTTAATTTAGTATTATACCCTATATGTTATCCATCCCAATCTTAGTATCTATTTAGCATATGGGGCTCATGTACCTAAAAAGGCATAATCATACAACAGAAAAAAGAAAGAATATATTGGTGTGGCCACATAATTGGAACTAAAATGCTACTCCTATCAACAACAACACCAACGTGATATTGAGTAATTTCATAAGTGAGATCAAAATAAGATGATATATACATATGTAAATTTTATTTTTTGTTTTTAAAAGATAAAAAAAAAAATATTGAAAATAACTTTGAACTTAGCACAACTTATTAGTTTCATGGTCGAATTATTGATAATCTTAAAACCACTCATCTACGTAACTATGTAACTAAAATTACATATCCACTTATGCTAGATAATAACAAATTATCTCAAACACTTGTAGAAGCATGGAGTTCCTAATAAAAAGTCAAGAGAATTATTGATAATGTTCTTAACTTGACAAGAATTTAGAAATGTATCCCACTCATACTACGAGACATATTTAAATTTAGTTAGGCAATTAGAAAAATACTTTTAAGATTGTCACTAATTCGAGGATGAAAAATACTACAAATTCAATAATACATAGTGGTAATTAAAAAGAATCCCTTCCAATTTTTGTTACGTAAAATTAAGTTGCGCGGCGGAGTGAGGCGGTAGGTGGTGGAGGAAGACCGGTTACCGGTTCTGGTAGTCAGAAATCGGCGGCGTCAAATCACGAGTAATTGCTAATTTACGCATTTTGACTTTTGATTTTTGTCTAATTTTCAAGTCAACGATGGGTCCACGCGGCTGGCGCGCGTGCGGATACAGTGGGGTCCGCGCTGGAGACCTAAGAGTCAGAGCCTGAGAGCGACGCAAAACATTCTTCCTGTAATCATTACATCCATCACTTAAATCTTATTTTTGGATTTCACAAAATTCTTTAGGAAAAATAAAAAAGAAAAAGAATTTCACCATAAATAAATAAATAAAGCACCTTCTTACGTAGATTAAAAGTGTCAAAATGAGCAGATTGAAATTGATTTTGATATGAGTCAATAATGAACGAGTCATTTATCTATTAAAAAATAACTTGTTTTGAAATAAACTGGATAAATCTTTTCTTCTAAATTACATTTTGACTATATATATATAACGTATGAAATAAAACAAATATCTTTATAAAATATTTAGACAAACTTTCTTGTTGATCAATCTAAAATGTATATCCAACACAATTTCAAAATCGTTTGAATTAAATGGATTAAAATAAATTAACCTAACAAAATAAATGAATTATTTATCTGTTCAAAATTTAATTGATTGAGTAGATTGTGATTTTAGGAACGAATTAAATTTGTCCCCCCTAATACGTACCATATGTGTTTACAAGTACAATAACCTTCACTATAGGCAGCTATGGTATTGGGCAAGTGTCCAGCAACCAAATAATTACATGGTGTTTACTATAGTAGTAATTGATCTATCTCAACATACGCAACTTTTTTTGTTTTGACATTCAAATAAATTTATTTTTGACTTAAATTCTTCAATTATCTTTTAAATACTTTTGATTGTCAATTATCATGACTTATAGTACTTTTTACGTAGTTAATAACTATATAAATTTCAATTCAAAATTTTTGAAGATTTCACGTGCAGATTTTCAATCAAACTTAAGCTATCGAACTCTCAAAAAAATAAAAAGTGTCACATAAATTAGGACAAATAAAGTAATTGTTATAGTTCATAAAATAATACTACTACCAAAGTTTACCTCAAAACACAATAATCAAATTTTATTTAAAGCATGGGTGGAATCATAATCACTTTGGAGCATACTAGGTTCTTTAATTTATGTATTGGTAAATTTAGTAAAAATGCTGAAATCATGAGCATATACTAGCATACATTAATGTGAGATTAAGATTTTGAGAGGAGTCATGGAGTACTAATCATAGACATTTATGGCAAATCGATGAAGGTAATGACTCTTAATTTTTGTCTTATTTTATTAGTGTTCTGGTGAAGAGGCAACTATCAACAGACATAACAAGGTGGACAGAGTAATAGAATGTCTCATGAAAATGATATAATTGTTGTTCTTTGGTTGGTTAAGTCATAATTCTCAAAAGAGGCCTAATTAAATAAGAGCTTTAAATAATATGTATTATGAGTGTAAATAATTCTTGCATCATCATCAGATAATATTTATTTGTTATAGAACTTTTTTTTTGGGTATGTGTATGTGTAAGCTCTACATGGTGGTGTTTGATCAGCACTATTGTATGCGTTACCTTATTGGTCGGTCAAAAATGTTTATGTTCAAAATATGAAGGTAGTATAAATAAGGATGTCCAAATGAGTAAGTCGACATACTAAAAAGATATAATTGAGCACAAAGTTATACGAGATAATGTGAAAGTGATTTTCGTGATGAACAAAATGAAAAAAGTGAAACTAAAATGATTATGACATGTGAATAACAGATGTGACGATGTTGTGCCACTGAGTGTGCTAGAGGTTAGCCCTAACAAGATCTTGGAGAGGTAGAGTTAGACCAAAGAAGAATTGGGAAAGTGACTACAAAGGACACGACGTTACTTCAGTCGACTGAGGACATAACCTTACTTAAACTGAAAGTATGAAAATTGAGGATTAGGGCAGATGGTTATAAGTAGGTCGTCGAATATTGTCATACTTCTAATAGTAATTATTCAGGTATCAACTATCACGTAATTTCTTTTTCTCCAATATGTATCAATATATGTTGCTACACTTGCTTTATACATTGCTATTTTATCGTCTCTTTTTTTCTCTTACGACTTCTCTACATCGGTTAAATTTCATTTGAGACCAAGGTCTATTAGAAACAATCTCTCTACCCTGCAAAGATAGTGAAAGATATGCTGCATACATCCTATGCTCCCCACAACTCTCTCGTGAGATTCCACTAAACATGTTGTTATTGTTATATTAACTTACTTATTAAATAATTAGCTAATTTATAATTCAACTTTTTAAAACTCATTAATAATTAGCTTTATAATTTCTTTTTGGCAGAATTTCACATTTTTAAAATTCAAGATCCTAAGAGTATATTATGAAGGAAATGGGGTAGAACAAATCATGATTGTAAAAGATTTACTAATACCATCATTATTTTTGTGGATTATGATGACTAAAATTCCTTTATATTCCGGCTGTCGGAAGTTATGTAGAATCCGCCGTATTTACTAATTATACCATAATTAATTTGGAGCTACCACATTAATGTATCCTATCAAAATACAGATGATCGTGTATACAATTCATTTATTTTATAATTTTCTAATAATGAGCAATTTCAACCAAAAGAAATTTTAAAAAATTCAAAATAAAAGAATAATTACTAATACAGAAATGAGAAATTGGAATCGCAAATTAGCGATTGCAATTTCATTATTTATACACCAGGGGTAGGTTTAAATTTCAACAAATGAAATCGCATCTTGATAAGGATGACAGAGCTATTTTTGTTTGAAGAGATCGATTTAATTATTACTCTTTCATCTCAAAACTACACTATATAGATAAACTTTTATGTGTGTGTTTGCGGGCATATTTTTACTTGTGTACATAAATTGAGGGTCTAACAGAAATATTACTCTCTCTAGATTTTGTTTGTGAAATTTTGTTCCACAAATTATTGTTATTATTTGTGTATATACATACATATGTTTTAAATCTCATCACACGCGTACTTATACTTTTTTACATTTTAACTTTTTTAAGTAAGGGTTTTAATTTTGTCGTTGCATCATGATTTACTCATTATCTCCCAAAATAAAATAGAAAAGACTTTATATCCAGCTCGACAATAAAATTTGTGCTTTGATAACATATGTCAAGAAGAATAAATTTTTTTTGGACATACAAGGAATATATCTTGGAGTATTATTTTTGCATCTCTTATCAAATGCTTCAAAATTAAAATTACTTGTTGTTAGCTTATTAAATTGGTAAATTTGTACTCTAAAACGAAAAGTTTGATCCAAAAAGAATATATAAATCACAAATTTCTTTAGTTGTAGCATTTTGTTATATATCTTAACAAGAAAAGTTTGAATAATAAATATTTCTTGCTTTTAATTTTAAGATTATATTTTGAATCACTCAAAAAAGCAAAAAGGGCAGAAGTAATAAGATTTTTTTTTTAAAAAAAAGATGAATGAAATTCTTTTAAAAAAAAACTTTTAAGTAAAAAGAGAGAGGATGATGATGTAGTGGTGATGCAAATATGAGGTACAAAAGAAGACAAAACAAGTGGAAATAAAGGCCAGTGAGATACATATGTTTTTTTATATAATACCTACAATATACTAGTAGGTCAACAACATGAAGTGATGGTCTCTCTTCAATCTCCATCCTCTTTTTTTTTTTAAGAAAATAAAAATAATAACTATAGGGGTTGAAAAGCGAAAAATAAATGAGGAAATTAAAGAATAAAAAATTAAATTCTCACCAATAAAATAAAAAATTTAGATAATTATATCACATCTATTAAAATTATTATAAAATAAGGAAATAAACTATGATCGATATAATAAAAATTTAGTCAATCAATTAACTGATCCCATCCTCATTTTTAAATGTTAAAATAAGAAAAGAATAATGAGAGTGACCTTTTGAATTGAAGAAATAAATCTTTTAGAACATGGGTGGTCCAAAGTGGAAGTAGTCACATCCTTTACCAAAGGAAAGCAATTTGAAGTCTTTCTCTATTAATTTAATTAATTAATTAAGTCCCCCTTGGAGCTCTAATGACAAATTTATTTTCTTACTTACTCTATCATATAATTTTTCTTTTTTAGTCTGTTCTAAAAAATATCACCTTATTAAAATTAAAAATAATGTAACTTTAAAATTATTATTCTACTTTTAATAAAATAATTTTTAACTATACAAATATTTATGAATGATTGTAGACGACAAATTTCAAAAGATTTTTCTTTTGTTCAAATATCATACCAAGTCAAATAGTATCACATAAAATAAGATGAGGGGAGAATAATCTTTGTGTTACGGTTTCTAGTCTTAAAATCAGTTATTGAATATTTGTATTATTTAATAATGTAGATATGTTTTATTATATTTGTATTATTTAATAATGTAGATATGTTTTATTATATACTTCTTAAATTATAATCACTCAACCTGATGTATTTCGCTAATCGAGATATCTTTTCTTGTTATTTTTAAATTAGATATTAAAAAAATTAGGTTCGAAAGTTACATTGTTCTAGCGGAAAAAAGGGACAATTTTAATATACATACATACATATACACACACACTAAACTAATTTATTTATAACATATATAGTCCTCTTTTATTTACATTAAAAAAATCCAAAAAAATTATAGAAAATATAAATCATTATGCAATATAACTTGCCAAAAGTCATAGAAAATATGTATTGCCTATACAATGTAGATTACTTATACATATACTATACACTAAATATACATTAGATACACTCAAAAACTATATATGAAATATATACTGACTGTACATGCTTATACGATGACCATTTCTTTTATAATTATTTTGGCCGAAATGCATGCACTGTAATAACTATTCACCCACCCC
>JAPFFP010000099.1:13534422-13547570 GCA_026153255.1 Solanum medicagineum
TACACCATTAACACTGTTATGTAATCTCTTTGCATCAAGTGTAGTTGGAAAGCACTTTTAAGTGTTTTTGGGAATGGACTGTGGGGACTGTTTTAATGTGTGTGATTTCCAGAAACTTCATACTATATTAGTATTAGTATTTTTTATTTTTCACCGTGTTGGAGTTCGACTGTGTAGGGCTTCATTTGGGAGAGAATTTTTTCATACATAGAGTTTGAACTCAAGATCTCTGATTTAGAAAAGAATACTCTCGTCCACTACGCCACATCTTTTGGTGGTTAGTATTATTATCACTACTACTATTACAATACGTATTACTCTCCCAGTCTCGCATTATATGATATTTTTTCTTCACTCCCTCCAAACATAGCGTATTTTAATATGTAGTAACAATTTGATTCTAAATAACTATTTTACTTCTAAAGAAATGGTTTATCTTTGTAGAATTTTCAATCAAAGACTTGTTTTAGACTTTAATTTAAAAGTCTTTTTTTCTCTTTTTATTTTCATGGCTAATAAAACACATTCACGTAAATCGGAAAAAAGAGAATTATGTTCTAGGGCAGATGCACACTTGAGGCTATGGTTCAGTCGAATGCAATTAGTTTGGTTCGGTTCAAATATGTATTTATATTAAAAAAATTTATTAAATATATACAAATTCTAATTTAGAATCTAGATATTTACTTCTCTCATTTTCTAATTTCTTCTTAAGTTCATTGTGAAAAATTACCTTTTGATTTATCAAAATCAAAAGAAAGAACTAATATAAGGGTTTGAATTATGATGTCTTTAAATTTTGAATTAGCATCCACTTTATATACTTGATTTGTGTTATGTTTTACTTGAGTCGAGGATCCATCAAATCAATTTATATATCTTTTTTTAAGATAAGGTAAAATTACGTACACAGTATTTATCTTTTTTTGAGCAAGGGTAAATTTAAACAGTAATCCAATCCTCTCCGGGTTTCACTTATGTGATTATCCAGGTTATTGTTGTTGTATCAACTACTCTTTATTAGGCCAGTCTATTGCCCCCTCAAACAAATTTTATTAGGCCAATCATCTGAATATTCCAATGGCCACCTGAAATTTGTTGGACTGAATTCATATAACCCTTCTTCCAATCCCCATTCCAATTTATTTTAGAAAAAAGAAATAAAAAGATTATTATCTCACGTGAAAAAAAACATAGGATATTATGGGCCCTCGTTTGGGCTGATGTACAGCTGTTGGATTGACCGTAACTGGGCCACATGGGCCCATATAAACATTTTCAACCATGGCAAAATTAGAGGTCTTTATTACAGAATTGTAGTAGTGCGTGTCTACGAAAAACTCCAGAGGAAAAAAGAACAAATTATTGTGCAAAAAGTATTGTTATGTTTGGAAAAGATAGAATGGGATATGACAAGGCAAAACCCCTCAAATGTCTACATTCTCATAACCTATACATTTCTATCACATCAAATGTTGTGACTAAAATCTTTTCAATCACTAACAGACGGAGCGTTCTGGAATAACAGTAAAATAATTTTTATGAGTTCAAATCGGAGAAACAGTAACTAATGTTTGTATTAGAATTGTCTCTTTATATCGCGTAGTATGGGGTGTGACCCTTCTCCAAACTCAAGCTGTAATTTTGTGTGAGTTACGAGAATACCCAAGGAATTATATTATACTATCTGCTAGGTTAATGTAGATTTAATTCGATAATTACTTTGAAAAAGATATCTCCTGATAGTATCAATTATGATATTTTGCGCTTATTTAAATCAATTGACCGACCTTATTCACCGTGATGCAGTTTCCATAGACTATAAAGGTAGACTAAGATTTTTAAATGTCCGAATTTTGTTATACATAAAAATTGTGATGGAATAATAATTGCTCCTTCATTCTCTACGGAAGGTCTTAGGCATGGACTCTAAATAGAGTCACATTTAGTAGAGTGATAGCTTTAATTTAAACCCAAAATAACACATCCTAAAGCATGTATAGTAGTCGAGAGTTTCGGAATAAATATCCAACATCATACTAGATAGATAAAGAGACATAACAAATCCTTACTCTCTCTTCATCTTTTTTCCAATTAATTGCACTTGTAAATAGACAATACTCTACCCCCTATGTTTTTTCCTACCAACATTCAACTAAATTAGGAAATGAAGAATTATTTTGCAATAACATATAAATAGATGTTGTGTATGCAATAACTATATTATTGTGAAATGAAAGAAGAGGGACAAATTGTGGTTATTACATATCCCTCCATACTTTGAGAACCACTATCCAGACAATCCAACAATACCCAAATTAACAATTGGTCCACCACATTTTTCCTTTGCTTTTGTAACTGTTTGTAATGGAGTATATATCTGTTTTATCTCATTGCTCAACACACAGAAATAAAACACTTCATAATACTTAGTTAGCTGCCTAATATTTAATTGAATATTTTATTTCTTTATATATGTCATTAATTCGCTCCAAGAATATTTATAATAGTGAGGATAAAATAAATTACCTGCTACAATGACAAAATATCGATCCCAACCGTCTACAAAAAGACAGGAAAGCTTCTTCACTTTCAACACGGGGAAGAACTCCACAATGTCTCTTATTTTTCGCTTCTTTAGATTCTAAAAGTATAAAATTTATTTGTGCTAACGATGTATATAACTGATCGATATCCTTTAGAGGACATCCCATAAAATTTGAACAATATGGAGAAGATTAGCAATGGTTGATGTGCAAGAATGACATGCACAAATTGAGAAATAGTTCAATTTTGTTATCAATTCCAATTTATTTGAAACTAAAACATAATAATTTAGTTTAAAATTCAATTTCTGCATGAATGTGTTCCCCACATTGCTTGGTCCATTACTATGTACTAAATCTTAGTCTCTACCCTAAGCTAATTATCTTCAAAACCATAGAAAATAGTAATAAAAAGTGGGCACAAGTATTTGCCCCCCTTTTAACCTTTGTATCTTTTCATTGTTTAAAAGAAAAAAAAAGATAGATACTTTTGGGTGGTCAAGTTCAAGAAATGGGCCCAATTTGTTGGGCTAAAGGGGGGACAAGAAAGGATGGGCTAAAAGGTTTAATCTCCATGAACCAATCAATTTGGATTGGACTTTAAAGTTTTAAACTTCTATTGTCTACATCACTAGCCTACTATTTGTGTTTAGATTAGGGAGCATAAACAAGATTTTACTATGGAAAGTGGGGAATCTAACCTTTGTGTTTTCTGATTATGGATGGACCTTGGGAATCATACCTAGTGTCATCTTCTTTATTCTTAAATAATAATATATAATAAGTACGTACCACTAACTATTAGTATTATTATTTCTTTCAACAAATAAGTCCAACTTTCTAATCTATCTTGTCATGTTTTCTTCTTTAAATTAATGTTTATCCGCTATGCTAAAGTGGCAAAAATGCTCTTTCCTCTTTAATAACATAATTCAAATTTGAATCTTAGAAATAAATCGCCTTTATTAATGATTATAGAGTGGTTAACCTCCCAACATGAGACTTTATGATCTTAATTAAGCTGATATATAATAAATCTTCACAATTGAATATATATATATATGTTCAATTGATGCATAAACATACAAAGACGTTGATATTCTCAGTGGTAGAGTCAGGACTTTCTGCGAAATTTCAATTTCAAGAAGTAGATACACGAACTAACCGAAAAGAGTTTACTATCTATTACTCCATCTGTCCCATTTTATGTGGCACGCTTTCCTTTTTGATCCGTCTAAGAAAGAATGTCACCTTACTCTAATCGGAAACAATATAACTTTAAAATTCTCATGAAGGGTGCTAACGACTCAACCCATTAGTAATATTATCCACTTTGGGCCTAGACCCGCAAGGCTTTAAAATGCGTCTCTAGTAGGTAAAGTTTGTTTACTTATATATCCAATATCTCTGCCGTATTTTGTCGATGTGGGACTTCTATTTAAAGATGGATTGTTACAATAAATTTCATCGAAAGGGATTCAGATCATCTAATTCCAAGATAGCTCCACCACTACGTGTTCTCAAATTCTGCCTTGAGCTTTAATATAAATGTCGAACACCAGACGAAAGGTGGAGAAAAATGTGTATCCCTATCCTACATGCTAGCTAAGCTAATAATTGAATAGTATTAGGGGACTTGAATTCAACACCTCCCATATTATATTTCCCCTTTTAATCCTAACCTCCAAAAGTGAGGGACAAACTCATTTTATTGATGCTAGCATGTGATTTTATGGCCACAATCAAGGTCCTCCATATTGCTAACTTTTATTAATTTATTAACCTACTATTGCCTTCAACTAAACCTAGTCCATAACCATTATAACGTCCCCCACCCACTTATAATTATTCATTATGTTAATTAATCCTTTCTTTCCTATTTAGGAAAACTTTCTTACAAAGGTTTTTTTCGGTGTTAATTAGGACCCCTCAATTAATCAAACTTTTGGACATTTTGATACTTGTTACTATTAAAATCATAATTACAATCTAACAACCTCTTTACTTACTTTTTCTAGAGAGAAAAGTTCGTTTGATAATGCTAAAGCAAAAAATTATGTTTGACTAAATTTCCAAAAAGCACTTAAGGGAAGATAAACTTTTGTTTTCACCATTTGAAACACTTATTTTTCTGGCAAAACTAGCCAAATACCTCTAACTTTCTAAAATAAATATTTTCAGTTATTCAAACTCATGGTCAAGCTGACTATAAGGAATCATTTGGTACGCGAGATATGATATACTCCTGCGTATTTCTCCTTATACCATCAAATTTTGGATTAATTCCGCCTCTTGGTAGAATAATACAGTCTAAAATCGTAAGATAATTTAATTCACGTATCAAACGATCCATAGTATGTGTATAATAAATATTCTACAAATTGTATTTGATAATGTTAAACAACAATTTGTGTTTGACTAAATTTTTTTAAAAAGTACTTCTTTTCATCGTTCGAAACACTTTTTTTTTTTTTGGCAAAACTAGCCAAATGCCTCAACTTTCTAACATAAATATTTTGAGTTATTCAAACACTTGATCAAACTTTGGATTAATCCCAAAATAATAGTCATAAAATAACTTAATTCGAGTATCAAAACAATCCATATATGTGTATAATCAGGATCGGTTTCATATCTCTTCTTATGCCATCAGATGTTGCTTTTGAACCTTTTTATGGTATTTATGTGCTTGTACTGTATGAACTCCTGATGAAACATAATGAAAAAAGAAAGAAGTGAGTATTATTTTCACTGCATTCAGTAACTTTGTTTCCTCCAAATGTAAATTTAGGTTCCCTTTGGGAAAGTGGAAACTTGTAAGCCTGACAGATGTAATAATAAGTACTATAGAGTAACAGAATAATTTGACAGCTCCTTTATTTTTTTTGGTTTAATTTTTCAGTGTCAACAGTAATAATGCATGAATAGTGTCCCTTATATTTGGAGCACTTGACCGACAATACTACAGTAAGAGGATAAAACAGCAGCTCTTAGACCACACCACTAAAAACCAAAAAAAAAAGATAAAAAAGAGAACTCCATTCAACAACAATAGGTTACACAAGTAATATATTTAGTTTTGATAAATATTTATTATCAAAAATTATATTATTTATTGTAAAATTTATACAAAATATATAAGTCAAACATAAGTCTTATTCTAATTAATTTTAACGAAAATTTTAACTTCATAGTAAGTCAGGTTTGACGAGGATGATGTCTACGATGGCGTAATTACACGTAACGAAGAATAGTTAGTCGAACGCTTATCATCCAAAAATCTTACTCCTTCCGTCTCATGGAATTTGAGAAAGAAAGAAAGAGTTTATGCGATCTAAAATAAATTCTAAATGTTTGTGTAGTTGTAAATTATTTCATTAAAGATAAAATAGATATTTTCAATTTAAATTATAACTAAATATAAAAATATGTCATTCTTATTGAGATTGACTTAAAAAAGCGAGTCATATAAACTATAACTGAGGGACCATGTACTATCTATATAAACAAATTATACCAAGTATATAAGTCAAGCATAAGTCATTCTTATCTTTAACGAAATTTGTAACTTCGCTGCAAATCAAGTCTGATGAGGATGTCATGCATGGTAATACACAAGTTTGTTCCTACCATGTGAAAGTAAAAAATATTGTTACTGATAGACACTTGATTCTAGTAAAATATAACAAAATATCTTAAAAATTTATGAGAAAAAGAATTTAATTTATTCGTACGAAGAAAAGAAAGCACAAACATGCCAAAACATAAATGATTTTTTTTTAAAACAAAAAAAGAAATTATGAGGGTATAATAGTCGCAATCTGTCCATCAATGAAAGTGAAAGGCAAAACCACAAAGAGGAAACAAAGTTAAGAATAATTGATTCATATAGCATATTGGAGAAATAAAAAGCCCAAGTTTTCGGCAACATTTCTATCCGCACTTGTCTTGTCATAAGCATACTCAAATTCTAATTTTGAGTAACTAAATTCAAAATATCATGTGAATTTGCTATATGTATAAATTTTAAATATCATCTTTTATAATAAATGGGTGTTACGGTCTTCTACGTCGAACTCGTCGCACCTTGTTTGTCTAGCCCTCTCTTCGCTCTGGACAGGAGCGCTAGTGGACATGGGGAGGGAGCAGGCGAAGCGTGTCGTTCGCAATGGAAAGAAAGATACCATTACTTCGCCTCTTTGTTGGACCGCATGCGTATCCAAAGAATAACGATCACAGATTTCCCTTATTATAAAAAAAATAAAAATAATAAGCAGGTACTAACTTTTATATGGGTAGAATATTATTGATCATTGGAATGTTTCACAAAATATTATCGATAATATTATTTATTTGGAAATAATTTGGAATTAAAGATGAAAGTTAGTAAAGCATATATTTATAGACAAATTAAGTTGTGTAGTGATATTCATCTGTATAGGGAACCAATCATTTAGTTGAAATTAACTTGCCAATCTTGCATTCAACGTACTAAAGTGGTTACTAACGTACGATCTTACTGCATTATAACCTTATAAAGATTATAAAAATTTGGTCTACTCTAATACTCATCTCCCGTTATGTTTTCAATCTTTCATTTCATATATCATTCCGTATGCAATACTTCATTGATTAACAACATGCTAGATAATTATGTCTTTGCTTTTTTTAATAGTGCATGGATAATTTTGTTGGACAGTAAAAAAACTAAAAAGGAAAGTGGGAAAATATCCAAGATCAATTTGATGGTGATTTGACTAAGGTAATGCTTCTCTATGTCATCAATTTGTTATTTAGCTGTCGACTTTTTAATTTCTTTTCTTCTTTTTGGGATCACATCATCTATATTTCCAATATTTAAATTTAGTCAAGGCAAGTGGTTATTGATATTTCCCATTCTTGAATTTTGATATATAGATTATACTTTCAAGGACAATATATGTCCGGAAATTGGTACCAAAAAGGTACAATTCATTTATATATATATATACACACACTCTACAAAAATTGAATATGAATTATGTATATACATCACCAATATGACTATTGGAAATGTGCAAAACTATGAAACACTAATCTATTGGTAAAATTCACAAATTCAATGCTACTCTGTATTGTTTAAATTTTTATAGATGAAAGTTCAAGACATTACCATAAAGTTTCATCACTATAATTTGAAAATGCTTGATTTGAGACTATCTTTCAAAGATATTACGCAAAAGTGACTAGTTAACGCTATATATGTTTATCAAACCAACCCTCACACATACAAATATTGTTACTTATTTAACACTCTTAATGTCTTTTTGACATCTGGCTGAATAACACAATGATATCAGGGGTGGAGCAAGGCTTTCGTAACCCCCTCGATGAAAAAATACACTGTATATATAAGGTAAAATTTTTATATTTTTATATATATATTAAATTTGGACCTCCTAAATAATAAGCAAAGTGTAGCATAGTGGTAGATTTCCATTTAAATTAAATGAACTCTCATGCTTGCTCGGCGTTCAAATCCCACTTAAAGCATTAATTTTTTTAGCTTTTCTTAGTTTTATTATATTTCGAACCCCTTGAGTTAAAATTCTAGATCCGTCACTTATGATATGCCAACTCACTATAAAATTCCTATATAGCCATTTATAGTATATGTAATTAAAAACTAATTTCTTAATTGAAACTTCAGAATATTGCTAAGTTTTACTTTTACAAATTTAAAATTTCATGATAATATCTATTTTCCAAAAATAAGATGGGAAAATAGTTAGTGGGCACTATTTCTATCCAACCAATTATTGTCTTCATGTTGTTTCACCTTTATATGAAATTTGAAACTATATGAAAATAGTTATTTTTCAAAAACATGAT
Organism: Solanum medicagineum; assembly: GCA_026153255.1. Taxonomy (NCBI): domain Eukaryota; kingdom Viridiplantae; phylum Streptophyta; class Magnoliopsida; order Solanales; family Solanaceae; genus Solanum; species Solanum medicagineum. Next base: position 13,542,840 of record JAPFFP010000099.1, read on the forward strand.
CAAAAAATGACTAGTAGATATCTTACTCTAATTTTTGCCCCCAATCGCACATATAGGTATTGTTACTTTTCTAATTTATACCCCTATATATTAATTTAGTTGTTTTTTTGAAAGAAATTAACAACAAAGTCTTTTGTATGATTTCTTTTACTCAACGTGCATGGTTCCTCTTTTTAACCTTTACTCTTTCTTTCTTTTTAATAATAAAATTAAATTTGCTCAAATAGTCAATAGATGCATGTACATATTTGCAATCTAGTAAAACACTTCGAATACGTTACAGGGAAGAAAGTATCGATCAAGTGCACTAGTACAAAAAGAACATATGAAGTTCGTGTGAAATTTAATATTATGTCCAAGTACCATGAATATATAATGCAATTTCAGCAGCCACAATGTATTCGAAGACTACATCAATAATAATGTCCAGGTTTCCTAAATTAGTCAATCTTCCGACAATTTGATTGTCTTGTTTTGACATGTCATAAAGTTTAAAAAAATAAAGAAAACTTTTTAATCGTATAATCTGATCTTAAACTAAATATATGTATAATATAACAAAATATATTTTAAATGTGTCATGTGAAAAATTAAGAATAAAAAATTATCAAAATTAATTTTTTTTCCTTAAATGGAGGGGGCAATATAATCTCCGACATCATCAAATTTTGTATTCAGTCAGTAGCCTAACAATATATTCTCTAGAAAAATTTAAAAGGTATCCAAAGGCTCATGATGATTTGACCATAGTTATTTTATTTATTTTGATAATAAAGAAGAGTATAAGTTCATTTAATATAACACTAGCCTCTAGCATATTATTTGGGGTATTTATATCGGTCTATACTACGAGCTTTAAAAAAAACCATAGAACCCTTCTTTCCTAAAAGAGAAAGCATAGTTTAAAATATTACTTTCAAATTTGAAAAGTATAATATTCGATTTAACAAAGAGAAACATTTTTTGATAGTACTAAAAGTAAAAATTATGTGTCACATTAAAAACTAATAGGCATATATAGAAAGAAAACCAACACTGTGTATATGGTCAAAACACACACATCCAATATATATCGAGATGGTAAATAGTTTTTTATTTTTTACTAGAAATCTGATATTCGAGTCTTGGGAATATAATCTTCTTTTTACTTTAATCTCAAAGTGGACTTCCCGACACTACTCGGGCTCAAAAGAGTATATACTTAAATCCACGTGCTAAAAAAAATAATAGCTGCTAAATGTACATCTTATGTACATTAAAACTAATGGTAACATATTTTTCATATAATTAGTGTATATCGGCTAGCAATTGTAATTAATTTTTGCTCAATTAATTTAGCGAATTGTGTACTAGATGTGTGTGATATTTTTGAGATGAAGATTTTCCGATAATAGTCTTTCTATCTCTATGAGATAATAGTAAGGTTTACATATATTTTATCTTTTTCAGACCCACTTATAGAATTTCACTGAATATGTTATTATTGTTGTTGTTGTGTACTATATGTTAGAATTTTGAAATTTATATTTCATCAACCCAAACAAGGCCGATAATTTGATTGTTGATCATGTGATTAAGAAAAGCAAAGAGTAGACAATTTGCATAGGTTAAATCATAGGTAATCAAAGTGAGGTTTAAGGTGTGTACTAGATTCTTAAACAGCAATAGTTAGACGAAAAGAATGTCACACTTAAATTAACAATGCAGTGATAATTACGTACCACTTAGAGGAATAGGGTTTGTGTTTAAACAACATTAGCTAAAATATATAATAATGGTGTATGCCATAGCGAAAGGGAAACATAAAATTAGGGACCACATAAGTGGTCTCTTAAGTGAGAATTAAGCCAGAAAAATTAATTATATGTTGTCGGGTTGAATTTGTATTCTACACAAGCTAGCTTTATTAGCTAGACCTATTTATTTTATATTTTATTGTTGTAATTTACTGTTCTGTGTTCTGTACTTGGAGATCGATTAATTTGAATGTGCGCATTGTCACGCTAGTTTCTACGTTAACACTTTTAACAAAAGAATTTCATTAATAAGGTTTGGACCTCAAATATCTAATTACGAGTAACGAAATCTTAATCATCTCATCGCAATCCATGTGAGGATTGGTAGAGGAATTTGCTCGTGCAACAAGATGGTACTGTGTGCATTATAATTATAGGTCCAACTTGGTATATGAGATCAAGATTTTCCTTTGAGCAACTTGTACTTCACGTGCTTGTGCATTTTGTCATTTACGTTAATAGAAAATGTTGCATGGGAAAATACAAACAAACTTTTCTTTCTTCCTAGCTACTCCCCCACCCCCCCCCCCCCCCCCCCCCCCCCCCCCCCACCGGGGGTAGATATACCATGGACAAATTACATATTTAATTCATCGGATAAAATAATTACATTTGCTAGTCAACAATACAAAACACACAGCTACATTAGTTTGTATTTAAAAATGTATTTTTTATGTATATCATATATATATATATATAGAATACACACACATTTACAAGTTATTTTATTTTGATGGACGATTATTTATGTTAATTTCTCATACACAATTAGGACTACAGGTTCAACACAAATTCATATATATTAAGGGTAAGTCCATATATCTGTCCTAAGATATCAATAATACAACAAACAAATTATCTCTATGAGATAGTGAAAAAATCTGCATATATTTATCCTTCTCAGACCTCATGTATGAGATTTTACCTGGTATGTTATTGTTGTACAATAAATATATTAAAAAGAATAAAATACTTTAGTCTCTTTAATTAGTGGATTTTATACATAGGGTGTAATTAAGAAGATATATATGATGAAAATGTCATGTCAATGAGGCAAATCATTACTACAGAAGTAGTACAACAACACTTTGATCAGTCCATCATATATCTCTTTTTCAGAGTCTAAAAATACTTCAATGTGATGAGCACAAAGGTGATTCCTCTTGTCTACCTTTACTACAAAAGTTAGAATTAAAGTGGTTTGTTTTTTACAGGATATAGAGAATCTTGACAAGTAAATATTTGTACAACATAAATTGGCACTGTATAATAATCACATCTTTCTGACAAACACGCACTACGTGTTTTCATTTTGAGGTTTAAAAACACTATCCACACATATCATTCCACGATAGCTAATATTCGGCGGCGAAATCAGAACTGTCATTAAGGGGTTTAAAATATAAAAAGACAGTCATAGGAATTGATTTTAACAATTCTTCTAAAGATGAGAAGTTTCACACTGGCAAAATGCAATAGAGATACCGGGTATATAACTAAAACATTTACCTACTAGCGACACGTGTTAAAGTCGTACGGACGTAGGCTTAAAGTGAATAGGGGCCGGGTCAGTACACTAGTTGAAGAGGATTGGACATCTACTATATACATATAAAAATTATTTTAACCATGTATAAATAGTATAATTTTTTATCGAATGAAATTCGGGATGAACTCCCCAGCAAAGAGGTAGCTCCGCACCTGACTGATATTAAGGAAGAAATGCACTTTAAAAGTAGGGTAAGAGATAATACTAATCAATCTTAACGTAAAAGAATCAAATTGTATAAGTAATATTAGTGTGTTGAGAATATGTAAGAGGGGCTCGAGTAAGATCTTGATTATAATTACATTAAGCCTAAATGTTGACCACATCGATTTTGGCGTCCTATAGCGTTTGCAAAAGGGTTGAATTTAGACCCATTAATTATTGAACGTGCACCAATAAAATTTCATATTTGTGATGTGTAGATGAAAAAAATACATGAAAATTTTAATAGTTTAAATGTCTTTGGCTCAACTCAAAAAGTATATGAAATATTTAGGTTAATCTAAATTCAATATTTTGAATAGATTAATCTGAATTCGATATTTTTAATGTGTAGCATAACAAATTAAAATTCTATTTACAAACATGAGTAGGTAAAGATTCTTAACTTTAAAATTATCATGATGGTAGGGGTTTACTTAGTGGGTGGATACGATAAGGATAATAAAACAGGATAAAATATGTAATAAGATAATCTTATGAGATTGATTATTCATATTTATTATACGTTCCATGATATTCTAATTTATGAAATATCTTTGTCTGTGCTATCGTAGCAACTAAACGATTCGTTTGGCAGCTAGTTTGGAGATGAGTTATGCACGTATTGAATTCTATATAAATAATGGTATCACGTTTTAATTAATTATGAGCTAAGTTATTTATGTATCAAATTAATATGATGCTTGAAAGTCGAAAACTCCCATAACTAATTCATAAACAAGTTATGAAACAATATATTTATACATTTATATAGAATAGAAGATAAAATAAGTACATAAATAATTAATAAACCTTAAATAAAGCAATATGTAAATTATTCCTTCATGCATACAAGCCTAAAGGTTGAACCTTGTACTCCAGCCAGCTACTGAATGACTTCTTAATACGTAAAATCTTAAAGATCAAACCCATAAAACTTAAAATTTTGAATACATCTCTAACTGACATAGTAAAAAAACAAACTCAATCTGTCAACGTTCATGTCCATTATGAAACTATACACACATATACTTCTTACTAATAATCTAATATTATTACAAGATAAATAAATAAATTAAAATGACAGTTAAAATAAATAAATAAATAAGAATACGTAAGGCTGGAATAATGGGGGACAAGATAGGAGAGCAGGGATTTGAGGGATAGATGATAATTCCCACTTGG
>JAPFFP010000099.1:13555898-13571380 GCA_026153255.1 Solanum medicagineum
CTTTTTCATTTTCGGACAAATTATTTTTCTAGAAAAATTTAAAACCGTTTCTAAAAAATATGTTACTCCATACGAAATACTCTATGGACGAATCTTAAATAAGTACTCCAAGTCGCAATAGGCAGAACAACGTACATAGAGGCATGAAAGTAGTTGTCTTTAATAGTCACAAATGCATGTTTTTTCAACTTTCCAAAGACAAATTGACATAAAACTCCATGTGTAAATATATCCAACCCATAGCCAACAAAAAGAAAAAGAAAAAATATTTTTAATATTTGAACAGGATATAAGTGTAATATTTAAAATTTTCATATATCTTTTAGATATTTATTGTGACTTATCGTTATATAAATTTCATTTTAAAAAATTTGAAAATATTTCATACGCAAATTTCTGATCAAACTTAAATTATTTGACTATCGAAAAATAAAAAATACCACATATATTGAAACAGAGGCGATACTGCAAGGTAAAAGATGTATAATGTCAACCAAGCTTGGTTGACCTAGTGGTTAACTCACTAGGTCACTTAAGCAAGTGTTGGGTTTAATCCCTGCCTTGTGCATGCAGCAACCAATTGGGCAGCGACAAATCATAAATGGAGCTCAGATCCGCAGAAAATTAGTCCGGGAACAGGATACCTTCGGAAGCCAAAAAAAAAAAAGAGTACAATGTCTTTGTAATACAAAGCATGTTTTCATCTTTCCAAAGGCAAAATGACATAAACACCCTTTATGTATATTACCTAAAATTGAAAATCCTATCCAGCCACCATAAAAAGAAGAAAAGAAAAATATTTGGATTTAGGTAGAGTATTTGTTTCTCCTCTGCACTTTTAAGCATTACAGAAATTGGACCACAGGCCACAAGCCACCTTCAACCAAACATCCCTCTATATAAAGCCCCCTTCTACTATGGACTTACATCCACACCAAACCAAAAAAAAAAATTCACTTTCTTCCTCCTCTCTAACAAACTTTCTTTTTTAGAACCATGCCTGAGGCACCAAAAACAGATGCTGTTGCTGAAAACAACAAGAAAGTTCTTCAGTTTATTGAAGAAGTAACCACAAATGCTGATGAAATTCAAAAAGGAGTTCTTGCTGAAATACTTAGTCAAAATGCCCATGTTGAGTACTTGCAGCGCCATGGCCTTAATGGTCATACTGACAGAGAAACATTCAAGAAAATCATGCCTGCTATTACTTATGAGGATATTCAGACTGATATTACTCGTATCGCCAATGGCGATAAATCTCAAATCCTCTGCTCTCAGCCCATCTCTGAGTTTTTGACAAGGTATACAAAAAAAAATACATATTACCCTTTCTCTTTTGTCGTGTTTTCTGCATGTATTTTAGTTTTTTTCACCTGTAAATGTGCAGTTCTGGTACGTCTGGTGGGGAAAGGAAACTGATGCCAACTATTGAGGAAGAACTTGCAAGAAGATCACAGCTGTATAGTCTTTTAATGCCTGTGATGAGTCAATTTGTTCCAGACCTTGAAAAAGGAAAAGGAATGTATTTTTTGTTTATAAAATCAGAGGCTAAAACTCCATGTGGTTTACCAGCTCGTCCTGTTTTAACAAGTTATTATAAAAGCCCCCATTTCAAGAATAGGCGTCCTGATCCATACACAAACTACACAAGTCCAAATGAAACAATTCTCTGTTCTGATTCATACCAAAGTATGTATTCCCAAATGCTTTGTGGTCTTTGCCAAAACAAAGAAGTCCTTCGTGTTGGGGCTGTTTTTGCCTCCGGTTTTATTCGTGCTATTCGATTCTTGGAAAAACACTGGCCTCTTCTTTGTAATGATATCAGAACTGGAACCATTAATTCTCAAATCAGTGACCCTTCTGTTAGAGAGGCTGTCATGAAAATCCTTAAACCAGACCCAAAATTAGCTGATTTTGTCGAGGCTGAATGCTGTAAAGATTCATGGCAAGGCATAATAACTAGGCTGTGGCCGAATACAAAATACATAGATGTCATTGTGACTGGAACTATGTCGCAATATATACCAACTCTTGATTACTACAGCAATGGTCTTCCACTTGTCTGCACTATGTATGCTTCTTCCGAGTGCTATTTTGGTGTCAATTTGAACCCCCTTTGTAAGCCAAGTGAAGTTGCTTATACCCTTATTCCCACCATGGGGTATTTTGAATTCTTGCCTGTTCACAGAAACAATGGTGTCACCAACTCTATTTCCATGCCTAAATCACTTAATGAGAAAGAGCAGCAAGAATTGGTTGATTTAGTTGATGTCAAGATTGGCCAGGAGTATGAGCTTATTGTCACAACATATGCTGGTAAATTTCTTCAAATGTCAATTCAAATTGAGTTTTCTTGGTTATATGTTTTCTGATTGGATCTTTTGTTTCAGGACTTTATAGGTATCGTGTGGGCGATGTGCTTCGTGTAGCTGGATTCAAGAACAACGCGCCTCAATTCAACTTCATCTGCCGGAAGAATGTGGTGTTAAGCATTGATTCAGACAAAACAGATGAAGTAGAGCTACAAAACGCGGTGAAGAATGCGGTGACACATCTAATGCCATTTGATGCACATGTGACAGAATACACAAGCTATGCTGATACGACAACTATTCCAGGGCACTATGTCTTATTCTGGGAACTGAATGTGAATGGCTCAACCCCAGTTCCTCCATCAGTCTTTGAAGATTGTTGCTTGACCATTGAAGAGTCCCTAAACAGCGTCTATCGCCAGGGTCGCGCGTCTGACAAATCCATTGGCCCATTGGAAATCAAGATTGTGGAAAATGGGACTTTTGACAAGCTGATGGACTATGCTATAAGCTTAGGTGCTTCAATAAATCAGTACAAGACACCAAGATGTGTGAAATTTGCACCCATTGTTGAGCTATTGAATTCAAGAGTGGTGTCTAGTTACTTCAGCCCCAAATGCCCAAAATGGGTTCCAGGCCACAAGCAATGGAACAACATCAACTTGAACTAATTTAATGGGATTTAGCTAGCACAAGTTTCTTTGAGAGGATCATTTTAGTGCTAGAGATAATTACTATGATCATCCTTCTTAGGTTGACCCAAACCAATTTTATGGTTTTTTTTTTTTAAGTAAATCTTTGGTATTTAAGTCTTCGTAGAATTTAACTCGTCCTTCATGATGGTAGAATCTTGAATCTACCCATGTACAAAAAGGAAAAAAACAGTCCTTATTCTAAAAAAAAAGCTTCTACCTTTGCAACTTCTCATATTCTTTGTTTTTTCATTGCAAATTGAGCACCACATTTTATGGGAATTGTTTTCTTATTTTGGGGCAGTAATCCTGCCCACTGAACTCTCATGAGCCACGTCCCATTCGTTCCAAAATAAGTATAGTTTTAATTCATAAAAAAATGAGAATGGAACTATACTTATTTTGAGATTCTTTTTTTATTTCAAGTGAGACTTACTAAAATTAACTTTATGTCAATTCTTTAATTATTATTCTAATCCAAAAGCACTATTATTAGTAGTAGTATAAATCATTATTTTGAGGGGAAAAGTAAACCAACTTTGTGTCACTTATAATTGAGCTACTACTTAAACTAATCTTAAACCTCGTGAAACTAAACTAAAAGATTAAAGTGCTACATAACTACAACTAAGCTCTAGTCAATTTCTTTCATAAAGTTGTTCGATTGACGTAAAAGCTAAATGTAGAAAAATACAACTCAGGGGACCCATACTTACTATTTACCAAAATAACTTTTGATGAAGAGAAATTAAAAGCGTATATATTCTTACGTCTTAATTTAAGTATCTTAGTAGATGTTTAAAAGTCTGACTAAAGGCAAATTCTTGAGATTCTAAAGTTTTAACTTCTAACCAATTCCTTGAAAAATAGATAAGAACATTGCATCATCCTTGAGATTCTTGAATTTTTTTTTCAAATGCAGGCATGATAGAGGTGTACTTTTTGGAATATAAGGCGTTCTCTTTCGTAATATCATGCGATGAAATAAAAATAGACATATGTTGAAATTCCAGATTAGAAAATAACATTCGTATAAATTAAAGGTACTAAAGGATAACTTTAAGAAATTCGATATGAACTACTTCACCATGGGTTGTTTGGTACAATAGATGAATATATTATGCAATTAGCTATTTCACCATTTATATGAAACACCTAATCATGTCATTTTTGGAGTCATTTGGTATAGGGATGAGGAGATAAAGTTATTCTATTGGATTAGTTATGGAAAAATTAATTACATCATCTTCGGGCCAATTAATATATCTAATCAATTGCATGATAAACAAAATTATTTTTATTTTTCGGTGAAACCAAAATTGGGAGTTTTTTTTTTTTTTAATCTGAAAATTTGTGTTACTGTGTCTATAATAAACCAAAGAAGTAAGGTTTGAATTATTATTCTTAAATAAAGAATTATCTTGCTATAAATTTTAAGTTAGAATTAAAAACATGTAAACATAAAGTCAAAAATGGGGCAGTGACTAATCAGCATCACTTCATAATTATTATTTATTGACGTTAATTAGTAAAAAAAACTTTTTACTTCTGTTAGGTTTTTCTTTTCATTTTTGGTGATTAACGGATTGTCAATAACTATTATCAATTATTGGTGTTTTCATCTTTTCATTTAATCTAAAACAAGTAATGTTTCACATAATTAAAAATTACCCTAATTTAGATTTTATGTAATCAAGAAATAGTATTGAATATTAATCCATCCGTTCTAAAATAAGCTATCGTTTACATTTTTTTTTAAAAAAAGAAAGGGTTCCAAAATAGTTATAGCCTTAGAAGCATACCTTTTTATTAAAAAACTATATTTCTTCTTAATAGAATGTTCAATTTTTTCAAGAATTGACTGATAAATAAAACTATATTTTTTATGTGTTATTTTTTTATTCATACTGACATTAAATAAGCTAATACGATACTTATTTTGCTCAAAAAGGGATGTCAATTTTCAATTAATAGAAGTTGTTTACCTTTAAAAATTATCCTTTTATTATTATTAATGAAATAATTCATAGTCACACAAACATCTAAAATTTATTTAAACCATAAATTTAAAAAGAAATTCTTTCTTTATTAAGCTTTAATTTTATCTAATTGAATGTTGTAGACGAGGGTTTTTCGGAAACAACTAAGGTAGTGATAAGGTTTGCTTACATTTTATCCTCCTCAGACGTCAGCTATGATATTACACTGAATATGTTATTGCTATTGAATAGTATCACATAAAATAATACGAAACAACTAGATTTACTAACTTATGTAGTAAAAATTTTGGTACTCCTACATAAAAGCGCTAGAGAGAAACGAAAAAAAAAAGTGGCATCTTTGACTGAGGAATGAAATTAATAGTTCACAAAAGTTGTTAAAAAGACAAAGGGTCTGAAGATGGAAAAAGCAAAATAAATAAATAGTGGTCCATGTGTATATTTATATTTATGTAAAGAGTGAATAATAAAGGACAGATAAGATAATGATGATTTTTGTACTCAGAAAATGTTCCCTCCCCAAATATTAAACAAAGAAACAAACAAAAAACATTAGTAGCAGAGAAGGGGTCTCTGCAGAGAGTGGCCAATGCTTTCAAGACAAGGCCAGACATAAGAGAGGGACAATTCCTCAGACAAAATTTCACTAAGAAAATGAAACTCAGATTTTCATTATCTCTTTTCTTTTTCTTCATTAAAACTTTCTTTCCTTATGTGGAGAGAATGTGAGTGGGGATTGGGGAAGCTTTTCTTGTTTTGTTTTTTGCACCCGACATTCGATGCTTGATTAAATTTGAAATATTATTATTCAGAGATTTCAAATCAAAGGTAAATTTAAAAACATACTCGAGACTTGATTTCAAAACCTAATATAATTTCAGATGAATGAGTACTTATAATACATAAACGTGCCCTTTTAACTAGACTTCAATTAGCATTTATTTCTTTCAACGTTGGGTGTACACGAGTAGACGTTTACTTAAACAATCGTAGAATTTAACAAGTATACACATGCATCGTACATGACAAATCATGTAAGATGCATGCGGCAAAACATGTAAGATGCATCTGTCGTACATGACAAATTATGTGAGATTTGTCAAGCCTAATACTCAAAGGCTTGATTCCAAAATCTATATCATTTAAGATGAGTGAGTACTCGTTTTTCCGTCATGATACATGCATAATCATGCCCTATAACTTCACTTCATCACCTAACATTGTGACCTTCAATTTTAGGTGTCACTTAAATTGTCATAGAATTTAACAAGTATACACGTGCATTCTACATGTCAAATCATGTGAGATGCATAGCATGTATAATGTACACGTTGTGGATTATGTATTATGTCTATTTTTCCACATATTCAAAATTGGAGAGTATAGATACTAATAAGTAATAACTGAGGTCAAATTATACCATATGTTTATGATTAAGCCTATTTATTCGCACAACTTTATTATTGTGGATTTGAAATTTTTTTTCTCCTCGTCATTTTATAACCGTAGTTCAATATTTTGATTGGGATTTGACTAAATCATAACTAGTAGCAAAAAGTCACATGTTGAACATAAAAAAATATCTAACAAAGACAATTTCATATTTAAGATTCGACTAAAAAATAATGATCAAGGATAAGGTAACAATATTGTTGGTGGGGGTTTGGATTTTGACATATGATGGTTGTATTAGTAATCCTTTAATTTGGGCTTTTTTTGGGTGTTTGTGTAGTGGAGGTGCAACCAACTATATCATCATCATCATCATCTATATTTATCTTCTTTTTTACATTTTTCAACAAATCCAAATAATTTCTTCAATGGCAACATGGGAACATGCTGCGATAAATCCTCCTTTTTTTATTTCTAATTTATTCTACTAAGATTGCCTTATCTACTATCTCTCTCCTACTGACACGTACCCTTGCTTCTTTTTATTTTAATCTCCGATATAAAAAAAAAATAAAGGTACATTGCGTAGTTATTAAAGTTTTAATTAAGTCTATCAAATTTTGTATTCATAAAAATATTTTCTTCAACATACGAAGAAATACTAAAAAGACACGTGTGTATGTCATTCAAAGGGAGATATTTAATCGTCTATCAAATTAGATTATCACATTATATCCAGTTTTGATTAAAAGAATATCCAGATTTTTTTTTCTTGTAGAAATTGTATTTGTTTCATTTTCCGACTACCGAAAGGAAAAAAAGTCACATTTCCACAATAAATAATTGAAGATTAATAGTAAACCAATATTAATTGAAAATTTATATCTAAACAACAACATCTAGTGGAATTCGTTATAAGTGGAGTCTGAGAGTATAAAATATATCTACATCTTATCACTACCTCATGAAGATAGAGAAGTTATTTTGGGAATAGTTTTATCTCAAAAATATCAAGCCCCAAATATAACATTAAATTTAAATGTATTATTTAACTGACGACCTAGTAAATTATATTTTTTTAACAAGACAAATTTTCGTTAGAATAACGATATCATTAGACATGAAAAATACGAAGGTACGTATACATCTTTATCCAAATCTCAAGGACAACAGAATTTCCTTTCCCAAATAAAAATAAACTTTCACTTCGACAAGAATAAAGGAAAAAAGAATAACTTTATTCTATACATGCAAATAATATATTTTTTAAAAATTAAAAAGGAGATTTCTACTTAGGAGGGGACCATGTCTAAATTATCGCCACGTGTCGTTGACCTGACGGAAGTTGCGTCCTAGTCGTTCTCCCCTGAGATATTGAGAGCTCTGTGGACCCCAGCCAGATGTGAATCCCAATTACACGTCACCTTTCACATGGTCAATTACAACTGATTTTTTAATTTACAAATTTCAGATTAATTGGATTTTTTAAAAAACTTTTTTTGAATTCCTCATAATAATCAATAAATCAAATCCCAATTCTGAACAAAAATCATATAGTTGATCCTTGAAGATTATCTTAGGTAATACTAACAGATAAGAAAGGTCTAAATTGGATGTACCATTTCTTAGGAGTCAAATACATCTTAATTAACTACTAATTATCATTGATTTACTCCCTCCGTCCATTTTTTATAGCACAGGGATTAAGAAATGCTAGGAAAATTTTACCAAATCACTCTTTGAATATAATAATACAATATCTTGAAAAATATAACAGAAAAAAATGATTATAATTAATAATAAGGGTGGATTAGAAAGTAAGTATAAAATTATCTTTTGATTTCTAATACAGTAGACAAGTAAATATAGATAAGGGAATAGTTGTAATTAAGTAGTGGCAGTCAAAGAAATCTCAAGTGTAAAACTTATTTTCTCCGTTTATGTTTCAAAAATCTATTTTGATTTCTACTTATTACTTTTACGTATCAAGAAAAGAGAATTATCTTTTTCTTGTTTTATCCTCAATATTAATTGCTTATTCTTCAAATATTTTTCATACATCGATTAATATTGATATTGTTATGAAATACTCATATTAATTAATTTTTAAAAGGTACGCCAACTCTAAAATGAGCAACTAAAAGTGAAAGGATGGATTAGAATTGTACTTTAGCCTCAACCATTCCTTTTTCTTTTTTTGTTAGATAGCAAATCCTCACATTAGTGGATTTTGTCCTGATTATTTGAGTTAACACAATTTTAACCTGTTATATTTTTGCTAATTATATTGGTGCTACATATATGTTTGGCATAATTATTATTACATCATCAGTTTTGTGTTGTTGTTGTTATTGCAAATGGCTATAGATAGAGATAAGGTTTAATGTATTTATGGTTTAATTCAACAACTAGACAAGATAAACCAACCAGTATTGGTGACAACAATAACATACTTAATTAGGGTAGGGTTCTTTTTATGGCAATTTGTTGTCATCATCATCATCATCCAACAATAATTGTGATAGTGAGAGTGGTTGAAGTTGAGTGAAAATCACCGGTAAGTGTATTGAGATAGTCAATTTTAATCAGAAATTTTGAATTCAATATTTAGAATATGAAAAAAAATAAACTTTTTAATAGGTAACACTTTGCTCCCTTAATGTATCAATCTATTCACGGTGAATTCAAATAAATGGAATAGTAAATTTCTATAATGTACCCCCAAAAAAGAAAAAGGATTGATAGGTGTAAGCCAATGAAGGGAAGGAGGAAAGTTATAAAGGGTGAGGTTGAAATGTAGTGTCACTTTGAGGGACAATAGGCTATACCATGAGTGTGACTTGTGATTGCAACATTCACCCTCCATTGCCTATATATCCATTCTTACTTTTCACTAACGGGGTTACGATTTTCACTACAGAAATTCAAAATATAACGAGTAAGTGAAATTGAAAAAATTAAATATGGAAAAATAAAGGTTCGTTGTTGTAGCTCCACCCTAATTTAATGCATTACCACACAACAATAACATACTCAGTGAAATTCCATAAGTGGAGTCTGGGTAAGGTAAAATATATGCAAACCTTACTCCTACCTCATAGAAATACAGAGACTGTTTCCGAAAGACCCTTATCTCAAAAATATCATCCCCGAAGGCATTTAATGCATCACCATACACTTAAAAAAAGTTTCGACAACAATTTTGTGACCTCTTTTTTCATTGTGTCAACACAAACTAACAAGGTACAATAAAACAACCAATTAAAGATTATGATAATCACTAATCCTATTTAATCATAAAGATATTTAATCACCATTTTCGGGAGAAAGACAAAAAACACCCTTCAACCAAATCCTAGTCCTAGAATAATAAATGTAAACAAAAGTTGCCTATTTTTTTAACTTGAAGTTGCCTATTAGTTGGATCCATGATTTGGACTATTACTTCAATTAAATACACATATTCAATAATATAAATGTTGAATTTTGATATTGGCAGGGTTCATAATCCAAATAACTGAATCACTGCATTTCATTTATCACAGCAAAAAATGTATGTTCAAGAAAAAAACACACATAAAATTAGCGATCATTGTAATTGTCTCAACAATGAATAATACGTAAAACAGAGATATTATGGAAGAGTAAGATCATCTGCATACACATCAGCCTACTCAAACATCACTTGTTAGTCTTTGATCATTTCAATGAAATTGGAAGTGTAAAATTTACTCGAAGTTCATATCTTCATGGCCAAATTTGAAAGCATAGTTTTTTTAATTATATTTCAAAAGTGAAGAGCATTATAAGAAAATGAAGTGAAGTAGGAGATGAAATAATATATGGACCATCGAATAATAGCACGCCGTACTAAATAATCGCGTTATATTAATTAACGAAGAGCTAAATTCAATAATTTAGAAGGAAGTCAAATTTCTTTATTTTTGGACGCAAAATCACGTGAAATGTCACATTATGGGTTGCCATATACAAAAGTTGCACACCCACACCATTTCAACACCCTGTGTTGTGTAGATGATGAGATAGTTCAGATCCTTTCCGTTGTAACATATAATTTAAAATTTTACGAAAACCTTCTACTAATCAACCTAAGACAAGTAATACCTAGGTGATGATCTGGGGTACATATTTCAGATCCTTACACAATTTAACATGTGATTATCTCGGGTCTTTCTTATCAGAGAAAAAAGAACGAACGGATCTTGTAGGATTCCCAAAAAATTCTTCGATTTCTTCCGGAAATAGATTACATATTTCGGATCCTTACACAATTTAACATGTGATTATCTCGGGTCTTTCTTATAGTATGGGATGTTTTTCCTATAATGAATATGAATAGCAGTCGTATTTTGGATGTCACCATCACACGTGTCTGCCGTTAACAAGACACTTAACATCAGCAGGTGTGGCCCCATCCCACCTTAAATGCCAAATAAGAAAAACAATTTGACTAATCCTTACAAACCCCACCCACACGTGAGGCTTTTATCTGTCCTGCTTTCTTGTCGGGCCTCACATATTCCAGGCCCATTTAACCGGGCCCAAATTCGTCATCCACAGTATACTTGAGACGTAGCACCTATGCTAACCATTTGCAAAATTAGTCCACAAAATACTTTGTCTCACATAGCCACTTGTTAACCTAAAAAATGCCAGTGCTGAACACAAACTTTAATTAATTGGAGCCTTGTTTAGGTTGTGTAGCTAAAAAAAAATTGTTTAATACAAGTCGCAACGTTCAATCTGATAATAACAATATACTCAGTCGAATCCCATAAGTGGGGTCTGACGACGATAAAATATGCGCAGACCTGAGAGGTTGTTTTCAAAAGGACCTCGTCAGAAAAATATCACGCCCCAAAAAACAAAACATTGAATCTAATGCTTTATTTTTATATGACTAATTATTAATAATGAGATTTATATATCTGGCTATGTCTTGCAAAATTCATGCATTCCGTAAGAGTTAGTGGTTTGACTTGGCTATAACTTATTAATTTTTTATTAATTATTCATTTAATACCAAGAATTGATGATAGACATTTTAATGAAAAGTACAATGAATAGAAAAAATAAATAAATAAAAAAGGAGACAAGGGATTTGGAGAAAGAAATATAAAAATAAGAAACTCAAAGGCGGTGTGTAACATAAATATTGGCTGTGTCTGTGTTTGAAGGAACGTTATTATGATACAACAAATTAAATGTCGTTACTGGGAAGTGTCTTTTTTCTTTTTGTATAATTACGATTTAAAATACTTCGGCTAATACCTAGTTTAAAAAAAAAAATGTACAAAATCATCGTATATACATTAAAAGTACTTATAATAAATGTTATACTTATTTCGATCATATTGATAAACTAGTCTGATAAACTTGTACATATCGTGACTTTTCCTAAATTATAATTGAGCAGCTATTTGTAGTAATGATGCTATTATCTAGAAAAAGGCACAATTCACGTAATGGCTGACATTATTTATTGTGTAAGACTTTATCAATTTCTGTTTCCTTTTTTGAATCTCATGCTTCTTGTCCTTACTTCTATTTAAGTTGTGGCAAAATTAGTTCAGAACATCATAATCCGATCAAGTTTGAGTTGGTTAATGACTTGCGCATTTGTTAGCTCAGTTCATTTTGACCTGTTGTAATTCAGTCTAATTCGCTTATTTGACGTCTCTAATTAATTAATACCAAGATGTTTACATGCTTAAATATGTATTTGAACTTTGATTATATCAGTAAGGTGACTTTTAACATTGAATATAATCACACAACAAATTAAATGTGCAATGGTAAAAAAGAAAAAAAAAATAGGAAAAACAGATATTCCATAAAAATATGGTCTATGAAGAAAGAAAGTAAATGCTACCAATTAAACTGAAATTAGTAGTACGTCATGTGTGCCATTAGCATCAACATATGTTCTTTTTCTCGAAAAAATAGACGATAGATGTATGATGTATTAAACACTAGTATTTCAAAAAGGAAAATTATTTATAAGTAACTTTTTTTATTTTTATATTTTTTGTTTTAATTATTTTCATGCATTTACTAATCCCATAAGAGTGTGTATATATATTTTGATGGTATCAAGAAGGAAAGGGCAGTGATTCAATGAAATTACTTGATACCATCAAAGTATATATATACTTTAATGGTATCAAAGATGAAGAAAATGCTTGATATCATTAGACTATATAGATATCATCATAGTTTAGAGTTTAATAAATAAGATTACAATTTTAATAATTTTCTCTTAATTATTTTATTTATGTTTTTTTTTTTTTCAAAAGAACTTAATCATGTATGATATCGCTAAGATATCAATATATTAACGAAGTATCACAGAGAATTAAGCCTAATATTACATAATATAGCTATAGTATCTATATACCAATGGAGTATTATAGAATAGTATGTTGACGCCATACACAAGATAAAAAAGAATAATATGAAATAAATAGATAGATAATTTAAGTTAAATGTACTTTTTTAATAAATAATTATATAGTTAGGTCCATTTTATGGCGTTTTCTCCCTGTAAAAAGCATAGGTAACGCAGCCCAACATAAAATCCAATGGAAAAGTTGCAGCCCAATATGGGTTCTCAACCCAAGGCCAGCTATTTGCTTATCCAATTGTTTGATATTTAGCAGGGGTAGTAAAATTAAGCTTAATTCGTCTAATTTGTTGAAGTTTGAAGCCGATTCAACCTGATAAAATTATTAGCTCAATTCATTTCAACCCAACCCATTTTAAAATTAGATTGATATGCAACCCGAATTAATTCGAGAGAGATCTTGTTAAAATATTTTCAGAATACTTTTTTTTTTTAATTTGATGTTTTATATAACCATAATAAAGAAAAATATAATTTAATTAAATAGTAAAATATTGAAAAAGAACAAATAAAATGAGTAAAACTTAATAAAAATTCGGTCAGGTTGGGTTTTGACCTGCTCTATAACCCATTACTCAACTCATTTTGATCCAAGCAAATTTTGAGTTAGATTAAGTCTTGACCCATTATAATCCATTCAAATTTAACTTAACCTGCCCAATTACCACCCTAAATATTAGAAGTCTAGATGTGTTGGACCTATGATGTGATCAGTAAACTAGAGTGACTCTTTACTAGTACCTTTTCTGACCCAAATTATGGGACGCATTTAACAACTTAACTTATTTTTTTTATAATTATATAAATATCTAAAATATATTTTAAATCACAAATAGTATTTTTTAAAAAAAAGTAAAAAAATTATCTAGTCACACAACATCCTCTTGATCAGGTCAAATGCAGTACGATCCAGAATAGCATAAACCTTTTTGAGCCCATGACTACCTAGTCAAACGACGATAGATAAATTAGATCAGATGGAGTATGGTGTTAAATTATAAGATTTAGAATATCAATCTGAATCCATTAATATGTCCCAGTTTTGAACCTGTATCATAATGTTTGACTTTGAAGTTAAATACAATGTGAAAAGTGATAGGTACTCTTATTTGGGATAATTGGTTAGTAAATGATTTTTTTTTTAATCCTTACATTTTTTAGATTGGAATCTAAATTATTTTTTCGAGCAAATTGAAAATCTTAAAAAATATTATAGGATTTTGTAAGTTATTAGATTCAAGTCCAACATTATCCAAGAAGATATTAATTTTAAGGTCTATATGTACTCTTTTCTTTTTTTTTAAAAAAAGAACAAAATCAAAATACTAACTAAAAGAGAGATGTATAGACAAATGATCCCTTATAAATAGCCATAATTATCGGGCCCAAAAGGCCCAAAACTGAAGGAGACGCCACGTTAGGGCCTGGGGGACCATTGAGGTCAAATTAATTTGTCTCGACACGAATTAAATCAACTGGTAAAATGTCACAATCAATTAATACCAAACACATTGCAATAACAATACTCCATATGCTAATTTAATTTTCTCGTAGACTCCGCCAATAATATTAATCCCTTCATTCATCCTTATTGGTCGTTTAAAATGGAAGGAGAGCCTTCAAATAATTGATAAAGTTGTTGTCATATAACCAGAAGGTCACAGTTGGAAACGGCCTCTGAAGAAATGCAAGACAACACTATGAACAATAAATTTTTGTGGTCGATTGGGCATAGCAGGAGCTTTAGGACATCTGATTTGCCCTTCTTCATTGATTGTTTATATTATATATTTTAATGTAATTTGAAAAATAATCACATTATAATGTTATTTTGAAAAAGACGGGGTATATGTAAATAAAAGTATGGTAAGAGATAAATATGATTAGTTAATAATAAGCAAAGAAAAAATTAAAAAAAATAAGAAGGTAACGTGCAATGATACAATATGCGTCGTCGTTACATGAAATAAAGCATTTTATGGTTACATAACAATATGATATAATACATAAACTTTATTAACGATCAACATAATTATCATATTTAAAATGACAATAAAATACGATACTATCCAAACAATTAAGTTTTTAGTTGTAGCTAACTTGGTAGTTTTATTTTATTGTTTGTCATTAGATATACCAATAATATTTTTTTTACTAATAACTACGATTAAGATTTTATTCTCAAGACTTCATTAGGAAAAAGCTTTATTTCTTCCCTCGATTGTCTCTTACCTTATCCGTTCACTTTTAATTGTCAAAGTTTTTCTAATTTGACGTTCATATTTACTTAACATTTTTGACATATCAAGGTAGGACAATTTTTTTTTCTATTATACCCTCAATTTATTGTCTAAGCTAAATATTTTGAAAAATATAATAAGTAGACATTGTCAATTAACAGGTGTGTCAAATCAAAATTTGATAACTAAATATGAATAGAGAGAGTAACAACTTATATATTATAAAATAAAATATAATATATTTTAAATTTCTTGGTGATAGTATATTCATCTAATTTTTTAAATTTAATGAAAAAATTGGAAATATATATTATAAAACAAAATAATACCTAAATATTTAATAACTCAATATATCTAATACGTTCAATCAAATAAAATTATAATATAATTTAATTTAATATTTAATATTATTTACGTATCGC